>PVJC01030505.1:0-21140 GCA_004026665.1 Murina feae | reverse complement strand
AATAAAAGAGTAATATGCAAATTGACCATCACCCAAGACACCTAAGCCACACCCACCAGCCAAGTCACGCCTCCCAGCCAATCAGAGCGACTGTATGCAAATTAACCCAGCCAAGATGGAGGCAGGCAGCCACAGAGCTAGAGCAAACCAGAGGCTTCTGTTGCAACTGCCTGCCTAGGCTGGCTGAGCCTCTGCTCACAGCCACGCCCACCAGCCAAGCAAAGCAGCTGTATGCAAATTAACCCAGCCAAGATGGAGGCTGTGCCGGGTGTGCCAGCTCAGTGGGGGGGGAGGGGGTCCCGCCTGGGGCCTCCGCAGAGCGTCCAGGAGCGTCTGCTGCACAGTGTGGAGCATCCAAAGCCAGTCCGCTGCCCGGCTCCACCCCAGGTGTGTTCGCTCAGCAGCAGGACCCCACCGAGGGATCCTGCACCAGCATCCGCCCCTGGCTCACCACACAGCTTTGCGCCAGGTATGTCCCCTCAGCAGTGGGGACCCACCAGGCGTGTCCAATCGTGGGCCCTCCAGTGGGAAACGTCCAGGCCTGCACTCACCAGCCCTCCCACCCCCCAGTGCACGAACCCTGAAGGGGCTGTGGGCAGCCTGAAAATGGCCCTCAGCCCCTCACCCAGGCTGGCCAGGCATGCCCGCGACGTGTCTCAGACTGCAAGAGGGCACAGGCCAGGCTGAGGGACCGCCCCCGAGTGCACAAATTTTTGTGCACTGGGCCCCTAGTGGAAATAATAAATGTGAATAGCTTTTCAGAACTGATGGGGTCTTCACTTAGGATTCTTTCTGGAGGGGAGAGTGTTATGTGGCCATCTAGAGTGTTTTCTACAATCCAAGCTCTTCTGGCATTTCTTCAAATGGCAGAGACAGCCCTAAGCGAGAGGGCAGCATCCTCACCAGAACAATAAAATCTGTGACAAAACACACAGTGATAGAAAGAAACCCAGACACCCAAGGTCCAGGGTTGTAGTCCAGTTGCTCACTCAGGTGACCCAGACTTCACCCTCTGGGACAGGATCTCCATATACAAAACATAGGCCCGTTCCCATCCCAGACATCCTATGAGAAAAAGATAAAAGCCACCTGCAAGGGGTGATAGGAACAGGAACTCCTGGAAGCAGGCAGGCTTACTGGACTAGGAAAAGCAGGGTGTCCAGCCAGTGCCCCACTTCCTACAAGGTTCAGCTCTACTTTTAATGATTTTACTCTGAATGAATAATGAAGGAAAACCCCTTTTTAAAAATCGTGACGCTGTCAGAAGGCTAATAAGGTTGACTAAAGCCCCAAGAAAGATAAAGAACTAGTAAAAGGATAAGGAAAATCTCCTCAAACTGTATACAAAAAAGTAGAGAAGTAGCAATACTATATCAAAACCAAAGTCATCAGAGCTCCCACCTCCCAGCATGAAAGAAGAGTGCAATGACAAGACAAGTATGGGAAAAAGTTTATACAGTCAACCAGAGATTCTCTTATCGTTGATGTTTCTATCCCTCTCTTCCTTTCCTCTTCTTTCCTCTCTCTGAAATCAATAAATGAAAGAAAAGGGACAAAAGCAAAGGTTTATGGAGAAAAAGGAGCCAGAGACACAAAGACTGGGCCTGGAAAATAACTGAGGCTTGCAGGGGTGGACAGAGGAATAAAGAGAACTTACCTAAAAGATGGAAAGAAAAAAGTAACTGATTCCAACCACTGAGCCGGTGTGACTCAGTGGTTGAACATCAACCTATGAACCCAGGAGGTTTTCTGCCAGACAGACTTTACATTAGCTAACCAACTTTGGTCCCTATCACCTCTGATAAGAGTGCTTCCATTGTATTTAGTCTTAATCCTGAAACATTAAACTAGACACCCTATCTAGTTCATGCTTTATAATATAGCTCTGAGTGGTCCTCTTGAGTTAATGTGCATTACTTTTACACTTGTGCTATTCACTGGTTGGTAGGGGGCCGAAAGATTAGTGATTTTACACCTAATTTATATGGAATTCAAAAGCTTGTATCTTATAATCCAGCAACTTTCTTTTCTTAGGAGATAATGTTGAAGGTATATTCTATCTCAAATCCTTAAGCCTACTTCTTAATGGAAATGAGACAAAGTGAATCTGTTTATTTAATTTATTTTTTTAAATATGTTTTTATTTATTTCAGAGAGGAAGGGAGAGGGAGTGAGAGAGAAACATCAGTGATGAGAGAGTATCATTAATGGGCTGCCTCCTGCATGCCCCCACTGTGGAATCAACTGGTCACTATGACATGCACTGACCACAAGGGGGCAGATGCTCAATGCAGGAGCTGCCCCCTGGTCGTCTGTGTGCTCCCACAAGGGGAGCACAGCTCAGCCAGAAACCAGGCTCCCCAAGCAGGCCTAAGCCAACAGTAGGACATCCCCAAGGGCTTTTGGACTACCAGAGGCACAGGCGGGGCTGAAGGGACCCCCCCTCACCCCACTCCCAACTCCCCACATGAATTTCGTGCACTGGACCTCTAGTCTAATATAACAGCCTTATCTTTTTAACAAGTCATTTTTATCAAGTGTTCCCAAATCATTCATCTTACAAGTTTTCATAGAAACCAACTGTCTTTTCACACTCATTCAAAGGATTACATAATATTTAACTGTAATTGCAATAATAAGACTAACTGGAATAACCAGATTTGGAAACAAACTGACACTTGGCATGCTTTCTATGGGTGGGAGCCAAAGGGGACACAGGCACACACACACACCCCAAGGCTGCCCATTAGCCAGCAGTTTCACAGCCAGGATGTTCTGCAGCCAACAGGGCAAGTGGGTTGGAGAGGTAGTGGTTAGCAGAGCTGTTACTGTAATCCTGGGGGACATTTATATGTGGACCAGTAACAGTATAATTACATTTCCAAAGTCTAAATTTCTTAAGACTACAAAACTTTTTAACCATTCACATAAAAATGTCAAGTCTGGGTCTTGAGACCACCATACTGAAGGCAAACCACTTGATTAAAAATACTCCAGCCAGGCCAGTGTGGCTCAGTGGTTGAGCATCAACCTATAAACCAGATGATAACAGTTCCATTCCGTCAGGGCACAGGCTGCATACTTGATTTCCAGGAGGGGGCGTGCAGGAGGCAGCTGATGGATGATTCTCTCATCACTGATGTTTCTATATCTCTCCCTCTCCTCTCTCAGAAATCAATAAGAACATATTTTAATACTTTTTTAAATATTCCAGCTTAGCCTTTACCAAGTGTTTTAATGTACTATAAGCTTAATATGACTTTCCCATGTCACCTTTGAAAGGAAAAAAAGGAAACAGTTCTATTTTGAATGTGACACCTGTAATATACTCCAAAAGACTTTCTCTTTCTGAAGGGAAATTTAAAATAACCTTTAGGCCCTGGCCGGTGTGGCTCAGTTGGTTGAGCATCATCCCATGCACCAACAGGTTGCTTGGTTCAATTCCTGGTCAGGGCATATGCCCAGGTTTCAGGCTTGATCCCTAGTGGGAGGTGTGCAGGAGACAGCCAATCTATGTACCTCTCTTACCGATACTTCTCTCTCTCCCTTTCTTTCTCTAAAATCAATAAAAATGTATTTTAAAAAAATAAAATAACCTTTGGAGCAGGGAATATATAAGATTACAATGGAGTTATTTCCAAGGCACTTGGAAGTGAGTCAGTAGCCCTCAGCCCAGCAACATGAATTGGTTTAACCTAACTACGAGAGAAGAATCAGCCATTATACCATCAAAGAACCAAATGCTACTAGTTGGCTGAGCCAATGGCTATGGGGATACACAAGTCAGATACTTCTCTACAGTAAAATAATAACCCAGATAACAATAACTGAAATTGGGTTATATTTGGATGTAACTTCTTTTTCTTCCAAATTGCAGAGACACACTTTGGGCTCTTACCTTTACAGTATTCCTTCCTTAATCATAGCTGCTAAGTTCCTCTGCCCTAGACTTATGTCACAAAGAGAAAGATCACGTGAACAACCCATGAAAAGAAAAACACAGCAATTAAATAATGTGTACAAGTTTTTGGTGCCCAGAACTGTAAAAAAAAAACTGACTGGGTGTAAAACAAGGTAGGGGGAGGAAAGGCTCATAAATCCTACCATTATACTTTGGTGTATTTCTTTCCTTTTTCTTTATAATTTTATATAATTGTAATTATAGTAAACCCTGCTATTGAGTCTTTTTTTAAAAATCTGTTTTATTGATTTTTTACAGAGGAAGGGAGAAGGAGAGGGACAGAGTTAGAAACACCGATGAGAGAAAAACATTGATTCAGCTGCTTCCTAAACACTCCCTACTGGGGATATGCCCTTGACTGGAATCAAACCTAGGACCCTTCAGTCCACAGGCTGAGGCTCTATTCACTGAGCCAAACTGGTCAGGGCTTGCTATTGAGTCTTACAACAAACATTCCTCCGTTTTTTAAGTCATACTGCACTTTTAAATCAGAAAATTAGATACTTAGAACTTATGGCCTAGTGGTACAAATTCTGCTTGAGCAGTCCTGGAAATCAAACTGGTAATTTGTTTTTGTGCTAACTGCATGAATCATATCTCATGTGGCAGAGACTTTCATTTCAACCTTATACCTGCTACAAAGCATCACCAATCAAATGGTTTTGAAGCCCAATGCACAAATTCGTGCACCTTGAAAGGAACTGTGAGCCACCAGGCTGCAATGGGCACAGGGGTGGGTCTCGGCCCATCCTCCACACCCTCGCTCAGTCCTTCCCACCCCAGCCCCCAGTCCCCTCAGCCCTGCCGCCACTGCTCTCATGCACTGACAGCACCAGCCCACTTGCACCCGCTGATGGCACGGAGCTTTTGGGGGCGGTGCCAGCAGTGGGTGCGAGGGGGGCCGATGCTGTCAGCGGATGTGAGCAGCGGCTGCTGCCTCAATCACCCCGCAGGAGCAGGAGGAGGTGGAGAAGCCCTCAGGGGTGATTGGGGCCAGCAGCTGCCACTCAGACCCGCTGACAACACCGAGTGATTGAGGCCAGCGCTGGGCACCAGCAGCAGGTGCAAGCACCAAACAGGACCGTGGCGCACAGGAGCAAAGAATTTTCAGTAACCACCAGAGGCTCAGCCTGATGACAGCGACCAGTACCCCCACCTTAGTCTGGCATCCCCACTCCCTGCTCCACCATCCTACCGCGGCTGACACCCATCATAATCTGTGTCCCGATGCCTGCCATGTTCCTCCCTCAACCCCAGATGGTCAGCCCACGTCATAGTGACTGGTTATTCAGTTGTTAGGTTGTTCTGCCTTTTGGTCTATTTGAATATTAGGGTTTTATATATATAGACTAGAGGCCCGATGCACAAAATTCATGCAAGAGTAGGCCTTCCTTACCCCCTTGCTGCCAGCACTGGCTTCCCTCTAGTACCCAGGACCCAGGCTTCCCTCTGCCACCTGGGACCCTCGCAGCCCCGGGTTTGTCCGGAAGGTCGTCAGGTCTAATTAGCATATTATGCTTTCATTATTATAGATTATTATTATTATAGATGGGCGGAAAATACCTATAAAGCAAAACTTGCGACTGTTTTTATTGTCCAAGAGGACTGGGGCTTTGAAAGGCAAATGTTTTTGGTTATCAAAGGTATTGTAGTGGAAGTTGTGCCCAGCACCATTAAGAGAGGGTTACCCTGCAATTTATGAGTTTCTCAAGGATGTCACTTAATATGAATTATAACAATCACTTCTCCCAAAGCTTGCCACCTACAATCCCACCCCCAAACTCTGCTGTAAGGCAATAAACTAAATGACAACACAGCAGGCATCTAAGGCTTTTGAGAGATCAATTGTAGGAAATGTTCTGCCTTCCACCAGCTTGAGTAATAATGCCACCTTACAAAGAAAGAGCATACTGTTTTATATATTTTATGCACATCATCTCACATAATGTCCGAGAAAGTAAAGTGAAAAAGGCAGGTATTACTTTCTCCATTTTACAGAAAAGGAAATACTCAGATTGGGAGCCTCTTCTCATCCGGTTCAGAAGAACTAAACCCAGAACATCTTAAGACTTAAGAGTCCAGTTGCTCTTCCAAGCACACAGTGTCAATGACAAGTCTTCCCTCATCTGGCCCCCTAAAACATACTCAATAGGCATAGAGCGGACAGCAGAGGCTCCCCCAACGGTACTGTAAGACTACCAGAAAGAGCAACAGCTGCTGCTGCTCAGCATCACCCAGAAAGGCATCCCACCACCTTCAGAGAAGACACGCCCAAGATGGCAAGGTAGCTGAATCCACAATATGGTCCTCCTACAAATGTAGCAAAGCTTCCCCTGAATTAAGTTTCCTTGCTTATTTAAAGCACTAATGAGCGGACCCAAGTACCACAGTTGTATGTAACGCCACGCCATCAGCAGATCTGCTAACAGACAGGAAGGAGCCATCTCCCGGCTCTCCACCTCTTCAATGGGTCAGCATCACAGGGAGGCGGGGCGGGGCACTAGTTTGAGGGCGGCAGGCTCCCAGCGCTCACCTGGAGGGCAGTGCTGCGTGCGAGGCGGAAGGCGGAGGCCGAGCACACCCTCCTCCTCGTCCTCCTCCTCGTCCTCCTCGGGAGACGCAGGCCCGCTCCACCGCGGCCGGAGGCCCCCGTCACCCGCAGCCCCATCTCGCTGAAACCTCTCGTCCGACTTTTGACGTCACGGAGGAGGAGGAAGAGGTTCCACCCGGGCCCGTCCCTTTGTGACGTCACAATGACAACAGACCGCGGCTCGAAGCGTCCGGGAATCGGCAGCAGGAGGGGGCGGAGGAAGGCAGGGGAGGCCGGTGCGCTGCAGGGGGAAAAACCGCGGACAGGGAGGGGGCGCGCTGACGTCTCACCGGCTTAACCTGTTGCTCTCGAGACTGCGCGGGAGCAGGGCCGCAGGGAGCCGCAGCCGCACCGCCGCCGCCGGGCTCCGCGGAGCGCGCCGTGGGGGGGCGCTCGCTGCAGCTGTGCGCCCCCGCCCCCTCCCGGCACGCCCCCACCCTGCGGCCGCACGCTCCCACCCCTCCCCCACCGCAGGCCGCGCCGGCCCCACGCCCCGCCCGCCGACTCAGGGCCGCCTGGAGCCTGGAGCCCGGAGCCCCGAGCCCCGAGCCCCGAGCCCGCCCCCTACAGGCCGCGCGCCGCGCCCAGCCGCGGCCCTGCCCGCCGCGACCCCAGCACGCCCTCCCCTGCACAGCCGTCCGGAGCTCGTCCGGCGCATGAGCTCTGCTCCCGAACCCTAACTCGTGCTCGCCTCCTGCGGCCACCGCCAGCTACGAGCTTGCGGCCGGACACCCGGACTCGACACGATCCGCTGACCACCGGCAACAAAAAAATCCCACCCCACACTGCTCCCCAACTTAGCGGGGTCTGGCCTGGGGGCGGAGGGGCCGTCCTAGTCCAAGTTCTACCCCATTTGCTTTGTCGCTGCCCCCGAATCGGACGTGCCCTGGGAAGGCGTCCATGCTCCACGGCAAGGGTGTCTCCGTGCAGTTTCTACAGCTTGAATTTAAACTAGTCCTTCGCATTCTACCCGGCCCTCTGCAATGCGGATGTATTTTAATTCTTAAATGTTTAAGGGAACAGTGTTTTAAGTAGGGCTTGATTATTTAACCTTGCATGTCTTTCTTAGTTGAAGTTTACGTGTCTACCTTAGGATCAGCACTCTCAATAAGGCATTCAGCTTTTACATTAAATATATTTACAAAACCAGTGCCCGAAGGTCATCTCCCATTACACACATCACATTGCTCAAAAAGGGGAAATATTAACACCAATTTGTCTACTCGGGTCAAATAAAACTTTCTTATAAGGTTGCATTATTTCCAATGTACGTTCACTTGGCCTTCTTTTTAAAATGGGTTCTTTGATTTAAAGCACGAAGCTAATCACCAATCACTCGAGTGCATATTTGGTTAATCCCTCTCGGTCCCCCCCTCCACCCTCCTTCCCCCCAAACTTAAAAAAAAAAAAAAGCAACCACACACAAAACAAACAGTCCCCATGCCAATCAAAACGTAGCTGTACTGTGTATAATACAAATTTAACTATTCCAAAACATTTAAATCTCTGAATAATCACCCAATTTCAGAAACCAGTTAACAGGCAGAATGATTTGTAGCCACATATGCCTTCACGTGCCTACTTAAAAACATTAGCTGTATTGTATGTCTTTTTCCCCTAAAACTGGAAATCATGAATTTTTAAACAAAACCTGTCCCATTATTAAAGTCAATCCCAACAAATGCATTCGCTGTAACATGATTCCCAACTGGTTTATGTTGTGAGCCAGATAAGCCAAAACCACCACATACATTAAATGTGATGTGCCAGTGCAAGGAACAAGATCGCCATAATCGGACACTCGGCTGCAACTTAAAGGGCTTCCAACACACACACGTTACACGATTTTCGAAAAACATTAATAACAACACACACTTCTCTGCATGCAAAGTGCAATATGGGGGGCAAACCTGCCCGAGAATGCAGTGTAGTTACAGTACCACAGCCCCCACCCGACTCCCAAGCTCCACCAAAATCCCTTGCCTTTCATCTAAAACTAGATTATGGTTGTGTCATTCGAGGTCAATGTATTCACCTCAAGTATCTCTACACCAATATGTTTTTTCATCGAAACTAGGCAGGCACGACTTTGCTTGAAAAGCCCTCTTTCAGGAAAGAAAAGAAACAGCCTTCTCGGGCGCCGTGTTTAAAACCCTCCGGCTGCAGAATTATCTGTAAACTTGACATTCACAGCCATTGCTTAAAACTGCAAGTCAAAGGATATGTTGTTAGGAGCACTTACGTATTTCTTCTGAATGATATTCCTCTTGGGTCTTTCCTTGCTCATTCTGAGATCCAAATGCTGATTGCAAAGGGGGACAATTGCTTCATGAATTTAAAGCCGTCAGAAATTTGCAAAAAAATATCCTGGTGGTTTTTATTGTTGGTGGTGGTGGTGGTTCTTGTAATCCGACTTTTCTTCCTCTTCCCCCAAAGCTCGATTCGCCTTGAAATAAATCCGAAATTGGGAAGGGGAAAAAAAAAAAAAAAAAAAAAGAGCCGAAGACGAACGAAGCAAACAAACAAAACAAAACAAACAAAAAAAATTCACTTTAGTAAAACACCCATAATGGAAAATTTCCCCCGAAACACACACACACAAAAAAAAAAAAAAAAGAAAGAAAAAGAAACCGACGCCCTTCACTACCCCCCCTTTTTTCCTCCGAAAACTACATCAGCGAAACGTGAAGGTCCTTAGTGTCTGATCTGTAGTTACATCTTGGAAAAGAAAAGGCAAAGATAAATAAATGTTGGAAGTCACGTTTGTGCTGCAGCAGCAGTGCGAGCAGAAGAGTCAACTCCAGCGGCGGCGGCAGCACCACAGCGAGAGCTCGCCGAGTCTCTTTTTTCCAAGCCCCCTAACCAATGAGAGAGAGGCTATCCAGCCCAACTTTAAATGGACTCTGCTTTTATACAACTTAGGGCTCCTCGGGCAATTCCCCGCCCGACGGCAGCCGAAAACTCCCACAGCCCAGCCACCGGGCTCCCGCCTACCCCGGCGCCGACCGCCGCCGGCCAGGTCGGGAGGACCTCGCCGCCCCGTCGCCTAGAGACACGCCAAGGGCCCCGACGAACCCTTCCCCGGCAGCCCCTCAGGCATCTCTCCCACGCCGAGCGTAGGAGTGGAATTGAGAGAGGCTCCCTAGCTCAATGCATGGCACGCTCGGTCGCTCCACCTCACCCCCTTTCCCCAGCTTGCCGCTCAGCCCACAGCCGCCGGAGGCTAGCCCCCGCCACTGCCCTCACGTCTACCTGCAGCCGGCTTGCTGGGTACCAGTGCCCCAGGACGCCCGGCCCCGGGGAAAGCCGCCTATTCCCGGGGCACCTTAGAATCGTCCCCTTGATCTTCTGGAAGTTGTAGTCCCCCGACTACAAAATGGCTATGGCCACGGGATCGAGGAACTACAATTCCCAGCCTGCCCCGCAAGCCTGTCACTCAACTCCCCTCCCTCCACTTCTTCCCCCCCCTCCCCCTCCTCACCGGCCCCGCCAACAAACGCTGGGACGTGTCCCGCGTGCGACAGACACAGCGAGAGGCTGGCTCCGGAGTGGCCCGCAGAGCGTGTGGTCCACGAGCGAGGAATTCCCCGCGCCGGCCCGCCTCCGGCCCCCGGGGCCCGGCCCCTCTCCCGGCGCGGCGCTCGGCCCCCTCCCCGCGCGCCCCGCCCCCACCCGCGGCGCGAACCGCCTGTGGAATCGAGGAATCGCGCGCGCGCCGGGCCGAGCGGAGCCGAGCGGCGGGGGAGGGACGCGAGGTTTCCCCCGGGAAGGCCTCAGAGCGTGGCGGCGCGGGGGGCGGTGTCAGCGAGGGGTTGGAGCCGGTCCTGAGGAAAACTGGGCCACGCACCAAGAGAGGAATCCTCCGAGCGAACTAGTTGATCGGCGGCGCCCGCTGCCGCTGCCGCTGCCGCGCAGCCGGTGTCACCTCAGGACACCGCCTCGCGTAGCCGCTCGGAGCGCGCCGCGGCCGGGCCCGGGTAGTCTAAGGTCACCTCTGCCCGCTACCGGCTGCCGCACGCGTGCGGGGCTGCGCGGCACGCGGCACGCGGCCCACCGGCGAGGACAAGCCTGGGGGGCGGCGCTTGGGGGGGGGAGCAAGAAGGGGACCCCGGGCGGCCGCCTCCCACAAAGGGTAACCAGCTCCGAAGAGGTCGAACTCGTTCGCCTTTACGGGCGTGTTTTGCGTCTGGGGGGCCCCTGAGCGAGGCAGACGTTGAGGTGAAAATGGGTGGCATATGGAGAGCGAGCCACAGCCGTGCAGACGAAGGAAGCGCGGGGAACTGCGAGTGCGGCGGCCGCGCGAGGGGCTGGCTCTCGGCCTCCTCGGCCCCCGCCGCGGCTCTTCAGTGCCCGATGCCTCTCCCCGCGCATTCGCCTGAACAACTTGGTCCAGTCTCTCAGAGCCGTTTTGCATTGTTAAGGCCCCTGTGGTAACGGAGGGTTTAGAGAGGTCCTGTCTTAAATGATCTCCTCCCACTGAGGAAATGAAAAATGGGGTCACGCTCAGCCGCGTGCACTTGATTCTGCTTCCCACTCCCATGTGCATCGCTGTTGGGAGAGATTAAACCATAGTGTCTAGAAAAGTCTCAGAAACTGAAGGTGAGAAGCCTGGATTCAAGTCACATGCGGGCCACTTCCCCAAAGGTAACCCACGGCCTCTCCGCGCTTGCCCGTGGCTTCACCTGTGACTTAGGGGTGACCACGCCTTGGGAGGGAGACTAACAACATGGATCTAGCTGAGAACCGGACATGGCCTCGGGAACTTTCAGTGAATGAAATAAACTGTGTTTTTTTTTTTCCTTCCTTTTTAATGATTGCCGTTTAAAAACTCTGAATGCTTCCTAAACTGAAATAACTTTGTCTTAACGTTCATTTCACAATCAGAAAATAAATGACCTTCTGTGCCTTAATATTGCAAAACGTATTTACTGGTGCCCTTCGCCAGGAAAAGACCTAGTAGAGCAGAGCACGTTTTGGTACTGGCCACCCAAGTAACTTAATGGTTTTTCCGAAAGACCTCCTGGTCCTAATGACCTCTGTACCGGAGGTCTCCACTTGTCTGCAACGTTGTGGTTTCAACTCACTTTCTGGAGATTAAATATCAAATCTGTCATTCTCCAGGCAAAATATGAAGGAACCAAGGTGGGTTTCTTAGTTCCCTTAGCCAGCCCGGGAGGATGGGCCTCTCTGTCCAATTCCAAGCCACCACATGGTAAAAAGGACCATCCCCGTTGAGACTTGAGGGCAGGAGGGGGAAGGAACCTACTCAAATCCAGAAGATCTGGAGAGCTTTAGTGTTTTTTTTCCCCTAAAAAGGAAAATAGGCCTTTCTTTCGTGTTGAAAGCCTTTCCTGTTGCATAAGTAACTGTCTCCTGATGAACTTCCTTTTCCTGCCATCTTGGCAAGTCCACATATTACCTTTCCTTACTTTTTCCTCCTCTTTTTTTTATTTATTTTTTTTTGTTTTCCAGAAGCCTACTTCACTCTTTCTCCTGGTGATTTTTAACTCCTCACAGCACTTCTCTTGACTTCAAGTCTGAGAGTGAGGGAGGGAAGACCTGGCTAATACACTTCTTCTAGCACCACAAAGCTCAGTACGGAAAGCAGATCTTAAGAGCCATTGGGACACCTCTAAAAAAGAGATTAAGTATATGTGAATGAATTCTACAGGGAACATTGCTGACCTCACCAGAAAGTAAAGAAGGATGAGTAAGAGGTTCTGCAGGTTGAAGTAAGCTAAGCAACTTTGCAGCATGAAGGAAAATGAGGCCTAGAAAATACATGCATGGATGGGATTCGGTTTTTGTTTGGGATCACTAAAGGTGAGACGGAGGTAGGCAGGAGCCACGGCCAGAAGGGTTTTGTAGGCGTTTGGTCTTTGTAGGCTAAAAGCAACCTTTGAAGGATTTCCACTAGAGGTATAAGGCAGATTTGTGTTTTTGAAAATTCTAATTGTGTGAGAGGTGAAAGGTTGGAGGAGGGAGAGACATGAGGCAGGGAGACTTAGAAACCATTTGCAATATTATTGCGAGAGGTGAGAACTGATTATGATATGAATGCAATGGCAGACAATCCGCAGTATCAATCCATAAAGCAGAGAGGTTGAGAAATATTTAGAATGTCAAAAGTTTATAGGACTTGTCTATTTCTCATAACCTCCCCAAAGCTCGTACAACTTCCTAGAATTTGGAAGTGTCCAATAAACGTTTATTGTTAAATATTTCCATTCCATTCATGATGTTTTGATATGTATTTTCATTTTGTCATGACTACTACAGTCAGGCTAATTAACATACTCATCACCTCACCCAGTTACCATCAGTCACATTTTTTTGAGCTTTAAAATTTTGTCCCATGTTGTCTTATTTTCTGATGATGCCATTTGTATTCTTGTCTGTCCTAATTATATCAAACATGTCATAGGGCTATGATTTGTCTCATATTGAGGCAGCCTTTGGCATGGGAATCAGATGTTTCCAATATTAATTCTCGGAGGGGCCTTAAGCCATTCATTTGACCCTTCTGGGTCTCACGTGGATCATCTATAAAGTGAGAAGGTTAACTTCCATTGTCGCCCAAGGCATTTCTGGGTGCTACGAGCTCTAATCCTACCTTGACCTTTGTGCTGCCTTGTTCCCCTCTCAGGCCTGGCCCCTAACCGTTTTTTATTAAGGATCGCTCGGATACGTTTCTTTATTCTTACACTATTAATTTCCTAACGCAACCTTACACAGCTGACGCTTGAAGGAGGCGTGGAGAACTGTGCAGGTCGGCCTGCCCTCGCCGAGACTGTTTCGGTTGCCCGCGCCGAGCGCGTGGCGGGGGGTTGGCGGGCGTTGGGAACTGGGGGGCGGGGGGCCGCAACGCCCACTGGGGCTTTCCGCTCCGCGGGCGCTTGCCCCTGACCCCCTCCCGGTAACGGGTCTACTGACTAATTTCTCTGGGATCTCTAACTAAAAATACCTTTCAGTTGTATAACTTTGTATAGTGTTTAAGGGACAGCCTTAATATCACTTAATCCATAAAGCAAACCAGATTAAGATCGGGCTTGTCCTCACTCTTCCGACGTGAAGATAAAATACTAAGAGACGGTCATTTGCTCAAGGTCATGCAGTTAGAGGGGCAGAGACAGGCGTCAACCCGAGGTCCTGCCTCCACATCTCTGTCCAGACCACCTCCCTGGTTTTCAAAATGTGACCCAAGACATCATTTCAAGAAATGTTACTGGATATGGTTGGAGAGGAAAGAATGCTTTGATGAAAGAGATTTGGAAATTGCTAACTTACACAAAGATAACCTGATTACTTTACCGTAGGATTTTTTAAATCCCAAAGAGGCATATTGTTTTCTAAACTTATTTGGCCAGAGAAGCCTTTTTTTATTTTTCCAAAGGAGCTGATATCCACAGAAAAGACTTAGAGATATACTCCACCTGGTAGGATGAATTTATGCTTCATGAATGATTGCTGACAATAGTTCTTATCTAAGTGACCGAACACTTAATGTGAAGTCTGTGGCTGTATATAGGTCTACCTCCATATGAGGGGAGGGGGATAAAAAAATAATCTTTGACATCAAATTTATCAACTAATGAGCCTGTGAACTCAGAAGTGGGGGGTGTGGATTCTATTGTAAGAAAGTAGAACAACTATTTCAGGCTGACTGAAATTTGCAAGAGTATTTTAAAACACACTAGGAGGTACACTCAGAAGTAAACATCCTTCTTAGGAGTGGGTGATGTCAAGGAGACATTAGTTCTTTTTGTTATTCACTGATGAGACATTAGTTCTTTTTGTTATCCACTGCTTCCTGTCTCTGAATTTATGGTCTTATTTGTCAAGCCTCACTAAAATGCCACCGCACAAACCAGATACATACAATAAAATGTTTTAAATCTACCGATTGTGGACCTCATTTATACAAGTCACTAATTCTTTGGATTATCTAAAATCTGAGGGCTAGAAGAGAAAAAAAACACAAAAAAAAAATAAGTAAAATTTGAGGGCTAGCATTACTATTCTGCTTAGATTGTGTCTTGTGTTATTGAAAGAGCTGGCCCTGATTCAGAAACTCTGGTAAGGCAGCCAAGACGGGAAACCTGCAGTTCCTAAGAATAGAAGTTACTGTTTACAATAATACTGTACTCTGTGTTTGGCGGTAAAATCTTATTAGTGATCAACTAATCCACAGGGGATCATTATGAGGAAGCTGAGGCCCAGAGATGACAAGGCTACCCTGCGTAGGCAGAGACAGGACGGACACCTGTTGCAATTGAAAGAAGTCCAAATGGCCAGTAGGAAATAAGGGGCAGGAGGGTAGTTCACTTACTGGGAAACCCAGAGTCCTAATTTCTTGCTACAAATGATGCCATCATTTTTCCCTCTCTCCCTTCTGTTCTTTCTCCTGCCATTCACTTTAGATTTCTTTCTTCTGTTAGTCTCTCCATGCAGCCAGCAAAGGATAGCTCCAAAGAAAACTCCTTCCCGTCATGAATATGGGGGTGGAGCAGAATTTATTATCAGAAGAGGTGGGAGAAAAGCATTCTGGGCAACGAAAAAGCAATAGCAATCACAGGCCACTACAGAAGCCATTAGTGCTTCAATCTGTCAGGACCACAGAAATAAGAAAAGTACCCTTTCACCAGTCAGGAGCCTAAGGATTCCTTCAGAAAGGACCAGTCCAGCTCAGGCTGGGGCTACACTCTTATTCAACCCAACTTCCACAGTTTGGGTTTTCATAGCCACGTCACATGCCAAGATGCTGGCTGACCTCTTTCTCAGACACTTCTGCTCACAATTCTTATGTATACTGTCCAGTGAAAACACAACTTATGTCCTGTAAAACTGTGACATCTGCAAAGTTCATATTGTTTTTTTCTGAAACCTTAATGTTTCTGAAACCCCCAGATTCGCCTACACCTTTACAGAAACCCTGCACCATCCCTCTTTCTGATTCTATATAGTTAAACAAAAGATTAGGAAAGCAGCAGTTACACTATGACTAAAACTTAATATTACTTTTCAGATGTTTGTTTTTCTCAATTGTCAAACATGCACTGAAAACAGACATTTATTGAAAACTTATTAAGGATGTAAATTAAATTAAATATAGACCCTGTCCTCAAAAACATGCATACAAAGCACTAAGAATTTTGCCCCTGTAAAAAGAATGTCAAGGAAGAGAGAAGTGAGAAGATATTTGCAGGTAGAAGGGAACTTCTAGGCTCTACCCAACTCTGGGCTGGCCAGGAGCTGCTCTGGTCTTGAGCCCCACAGCAGTTTGCAGAAGAGGTCCCCATTCCTTACCTCCAAACCTGTCTACCATCCTTCAGCCCCAAGACTCAAGATGCGGCGGATCCAAAATGTTAGCCTCTGCACCATTTTTGTTGTCTCTCCTCTAGCTTTCATTTGTTCATTCATTCTTTTGTTCGTTTATTCATCCAAAGAGTACCCAGCGACTGCTTACAATTCTCCCCTTTCTCTACATGCTCCTTTCTCTGGATCCTTGCAGCCCTTCTGAGTGAGCATTCTTAGAGCTTCTACTGCGTTAAGCCCAACAGTCCTCAGGTGGGAAAAGCAATTGGGGGAAAAGACGAGGAGGGACTGACTCTAGGAAGTCCAGAGAACTGGGACAAGGCAAGGAAACCTGGATTGTCAGAATCTTGCCTTTGTCCTCAAAAATGATAGTATTTATAGGTGCTCATATGTACATGTACCTAAGATAAGGGAAGGTGAGGGCTTTCAAACAGTGCATGATATCTAGAGAATTGGGGGCATTTATGATTCTAGATAAATAGATACAAAAAGAAAAACTATAAAATCAGTGAGATTAATAACATGGTTTAATGGCAAAACTATACTGGAAATCCGAAGACTTGAGGTTTAGTTTTAGCTTTTTGTGACTTTAAACAAGTTACTTCAATTGTGAAAAGGGGGACTAACCTAGATGCGTCCTGGAGACCCTTTCAAATCTAGTGACCTATGATTATATACAAATCAAAACTAGTCTTGGTAATTTGCAATCGTACCAATTTTATACAACATGGTTAATGTTGTAAATCTTTAGTACAACAGTAAATTGTTAGATAATACATACAGTGCATAAACTATGGACACAGTTTATGCTGTGTTCATAAATTCATGGTATATAAACAGACATTCTTTTCAGAAACCTAGAAAAAAGGTGATAGGTAGATAGATGACATTGGTCAAGCTTATGCATTTATTTCATTTTGCAGAGAGAGAGAAAGAGAGAGAGAGAGATGAATTTGTTTTCCTACTTATTTATGCATTCATTAGTTGCTTGAAGTATGTACCCTGACCAGGGATCAAACCAAAACTTTGCTGTATCAGGACAACGCTCTAACCAATTGGGCTACCCCTGGCCAGGGCACAGCTTATGCTTTAGGCACTCTGTTTAAATTAATATGTTTCAAGATGAAATTAGGGTTCCAGTTAGCAGGAGAATCCATATCTTCCAAGCAACCAAGGACCCAAAATGAATCCCAAGAGATTCTCTCAATCTGGAGGCCTGGAGAAACCAGGAGGAAGGAGGCTAGGTTTTTCCTATGTTACAATAGAGCAGATTCTTTGCGATTTCTCAGCCTGGTCAATACGCCCACAGCTGTGCCAAACTTTCCCAAGGCTCTGATAGAGATGGCAGGAATCACATTCCTTATACTCTCCATCTACCCACTTACAAAGTACCTAGTATTTACCTAGCACAGTATCTATTGCACAGTAGATAAATGCTTCATAAATAAATGAATGGAATGTGGCACTGTGCCAACTATCATTTTGTTCACAAATAATTCTCTGCATCTGGAGTGCTCTTTCAAATAGGTCAGCTCCCACCAAGGAGTTGCAATTATTGAGGAAGTGAAACCGTTTGACAAGTGGCACTTAAAAGATCTTCGTTTTGCTTTCCAGCCAGCACTTCTCTTGTGAAATGTCCAAAGAGAAAGGACAAAATGAAAAATTTCCTGTTACGTCAGTAATGTAAAAGGCGCAGACATTTTCATATAGCGAGTCTAAAATTCAAGACCAGCATAGATATATTCATCTGACAGATGATATTTGTCTGCTGCTGTTATAAACTGAATTGTCCCCACCAGAGATCAAACTGAAACTTTGGTGTATCAGGACAACACTCTAACCAATTGGGCTACCCCCAGCCAAGGCACAGCTTATGCTTTAGGCATTCTCACCAGTAATAGCAGTGAGAGCCCCACATCCCATAAAACCCCTCAGTCCCTCCAATTTTCAAATTAAAATGTGTTTGTTGATTTCTATCTAGCTTTTCTCTCAACATCCTGTATATCCAGAGCTCAAAGCCATATATGCTACAATATGTGGCTACAATTTTCAAATTAAAATGTTGAATTCCTGACCTTCAATACCTCATAATGTATTTGTATTTGGAGGTAGGGTCTTTAAAAAGGTAACTAAGCCCTGACCAATTTGGCTCAGTGGATAGGAGCATCGGACTGTAGACTGAAGGGTCCCGGGTTCGATTCCAGTCAAGAACATGTACCTTAGTTGCGGACACATCCCCAGTGTGAAGTGTGCAGGAGGCAGCTGATGGATGTTTCTCTCTGATGGATGTTTCTCTCTCATCGATGTTTCTAACTCTCTATCCCTCTCCCTTCCTCTCTATAAAAAAAAAAAAAAAAAAATCAATAAAATATATTTTTAAAAAATAAAAATAAGAACAATAAAAATAAAAAGGTAACTAAGTTAAAATAGTGGACCCTAATCCATTATGATTGGTGTCCTAATAAAAAGAGGAAATTTAGTCACAGACGCAAAAAGAAGACAGAGAGAGATGGCCACCTACAAGCCAAGGAGAGAGGTTTTAGAAGAAACCAACTCAGCAGATACCTTGGTTCTTGACTGCCAGCCTCCACAAACATGAGGAAATAATGGCTTAGTGCTTTGTTTGGACCAAACATGCTAAAGGGATCAGCACTGTGTTGCTTACTGACATCCCACTCCATCCAGTTCTGTATAAACTGGCGTCTCAACTACAGGCCCTCTGCACTCTGACTAGACCCTCTGTCAAGAGGGTGCTCTGAACCAGATACAGAGTCTGGGTCAGATTCTGTCTGGGGAAGGTTACTCCAAGGTTAGCTATTCAAACAAGCATTTGGAAGAGTAGGATTTGATGAGACCAGAAAGGGAAGGCAAATGAATGCCAGAGATAATTTCTTTTACCTGAATCTTGCTTTATAGACTATCACAGTTCTTTTTATTTATTTTTTTCTGGAAAGTACAATATATTAAAAGTATGGTTTATATCAGCTTTCTTGTCAATAAAATGGAGAAATTCTTACATGTTCTAGTAAGGATTTTGATGAGGGGAAAATACTGGAAATATAAAAATCTACTGAAAGGAAAAGCATGGAAGCATGGAACAATCTGATGAATATCAGAGGGAAGGGGGGTGGCAGCAAGAGATTACTCAAAGAACTTATATGCATATATGCATAAACCATGAACACAGACAATAGTTCTGTGAAGGCCTGGGGTGGGAGGCAGTGTGGGAGTGAGGTGGAGGGAGTCAATGGGGGAGGGGGAAGGGTCATCTGTAATACTTTCAACAATAAAGATAAAATTTTTTAAAGAAAGAGAAAAGCAGCAAGGAATACAGGTATCATTGTAAATATTCTTTAATGTGTGACATATATATCCTCCTAAAATTTTTATTATGAAGCAGATTCTGCATAAAGAACTTAATTTTCTCCTCATTAGAATACTCAAAATGTGTTCTTCTGGAAAATGATTTCAGTATAAACATTTGCAATATATTTTTATTTATACTTCCCTCTTTCTTACATTCATTTTTTCTTGATTTCTATCTAGCTTTTCTCTCAACACCCTGTATATCCAGAGCTCAAAGCCATATATGCTACCATTTGTGGCTACAATTTTCAACAGCACAGCTCTATAGATTCAAGCAGAGTAATTTGTTATTTATGTACTCTTGAGCCCAAGTTCAGGAACAAGAAATGCTGGGTCCAAGTAAGAGTCTACTCTTTTGGTGTGCCTGAGATTTTCCCAGTAACAACAGTGAGAGTCCCACATCCCTCAAAACCCCTCAGCCCTCAGTGCTAGACAAACTGTCAAGGTTAGTCACCCCATCTTAGAAAGGTATTTGAAACTGCAAGCTCCATGAGGGCAGAGTCTTCATTCTATCTCGACTGCACATCCAAATGAAGGGCAGAACAAGCCCTGAATAACTATTTGTGGAATGATGGAATCAATGAACATCCACTGACCAAAAACTGCTCTCATTGTACCCATTCCTCTGAACACTTGGGAGAGAAAGCATGGCAGAAATCCCAGATGCCAGGAGTCAATAGCATTCTCTAGAACACAACGGAGTAATGCTCCAACTGAATTACCTTTTCAGGACTCTTGCTAGTCTTATCCAAAAGCATAAGTCTCAGTACAGACCCGGAGGCAAATCCTTCAAAGCTGTGATTTAAAAGCCAGCTGCAGTGGAGAATCATGGGAGTGGCGCAACTTCCAAAATGCAAGATTAATAGGCTGTGAATTGCCACTTTCTTCACTCATTGTCTGTGCTTCAGCAGTTCCTTTAACCTACTGTCATTCAGCTTTGGGAGGAGGAGAACGTGGGACTAGCACCAGCTGCGAGGGGGCAGCAGACGACAATCCTCTTTCCTCCCCTTATCCCCACCTCTCCCACCTCACTTGCTCCCCAAAAGCTTCAGGCATTCAATTATACAGTAGATATTTATATAGCCTATCCAATGCAAATTCCAATTTATTTTCCAAGTCATTTAGAGCCAATTACTCATCTTTGGGCCCTGTAATATCACTTGTTCCCTGCCAAACTGATCATTTTTCCTAACGAAAATATGATAAATCCTGCATAGTTTTTGCTCAATCATGTTTCAACTGTTTCTGATTGTTGCAGGGTTGAGATGAATGAATGACTCCACTGAATCATGAGGTGGAGATCTTATGGATGATTCTTTTCATCTGAGAATAATTCAGTCTTTATAGGGGGAACTGGCTTACTTGGAAGGCACAAGTAGGAATACCAGCGCATTTGTCTCCTTTAATTTGGACAAAACTTGAAAGAATGCAAACATTTTCTTTTGCCTTTATTTTTGCCATTAAGGATCCTATTTTCTTTCTTCAACTTTCACAGTTGTATTAAATTGTGTTATATAATACTGTGCTAGGATTTGAGGATTTGGGGAGGTTGGGAAAACAATTATAAAATAGTCCCTTCCCTGTGGGAAATGGCAGTCTATTGAAAGAAAAGATAGACTCACTGGGTAGGGGTTAGGGGGGTAGCAACAGATTACTCAATGATGTTTGCCATGAGATTCCAAAATAGTTCTGTCCAGGGATTCTTCATGGGTGCTGCTCCAGACCAGCAGCATCAGTCACCTGGAACCTGTGAGTAAATGCAGATTCCTGGGCTCTGCCAGATTCACTGAGTGAGAAATTTGGGGGCAAGCCTCAGCATTCTGTGTTTTAATAAGCTCTCTAGGGGATCCTGGTGCTCACCCAGGTTTGAGAACCTCTGGGGTAGAGGTTTAGTTAAGAGAAGATTGG
>PVJC01030504.1:0-21152 GCA_004026665.1 Murina feae | reverse complement strand
CCTAGGCCTCCACTCAAGGTAACAAAGTTTCAATTATAGAAGATAAATAAACCCCAGAAACCTGATTCTAGTCAGCCTCGCTGGGACGTTGGGTCAATGGGAGCTGTGGGCAGCCTGAAAATGGCCGTTAGCCCCTCACCCAGGCTGGCCAGGCACCCCAGTAGAGACCTGAACCCTGAAGGGGTTGTGGGCAGCCTGCAAACAGCGCTCAGCCCCTCACTCAGGCTGGCCAGGCACGCCAGCAGGTGGACATCCCCTGAGGGGTCCCAGACTGCAAGAGGGCACATGCCGGGCTGAGAGACCCCTCTCCCCCACCCATTGCACAAATTTTTGTGCACCGGGCCCCTAGTAACATAATAAAAAGTAAAGAAAAGAAAACTATATCTTGGAGAAAGCTAATACTGAAGTACTAGTACATGGTTAGCAAACTAGATAGGCAGCTTTCAACAGAGAGTGAATGGGGATTTATCTAAATCACCTGATTTACCTAAGTCATCTGCTAAGCTTTTCAAAGATTTACAGTCTCCTCTTCCCTGCTTTATCCCTCCAGTTTCAGACCCAACTGGAGGTGTGAATTGGAACCCATCTGTTTTCATTTTTCTAACTTCACTCTTTGGAACATGTTGTTATTGAAAATCAGTTGAAAAAGGAATGATTCCCAGAATATATTAAAAAGCATATGCATTTATGATAAAGAGTATAATTTTGCTTATTGTAATCACAGTGTGCAATAAATTGTCTTCATGTGGGAAACACCTTCCACTATCCAGGATGATGGGGAAAAGACGGGTTTTCCTAGAATTGTTCAGAGTTGGTTGCATACAAAATCATAAGCAGGATGGGAAAGGTTACACACTTGTTCACGCTATTCAGGTTACTCACCTAAGGGTAAAGCCCTCTAAATTACAGTAACTTAGTTTAGATCTTCTCCACTAAGTCTCTTAGTTTTTAAACTAGACTAAGTTGCTACCTTTCTTCAAACAAACATAGCAACAGCAAACATTCTGTGACTCCTGGCTTCTGTTCCTGACTCTTTCCCCCTTTTATTAATGAGATTCTTGGAAGAGGAACTCCATATAGAATCCACACCCTCATTTGCAATTTTTCTGGCAAATGAATAAATAACTAATAAACAATAAAATTCCCTGCCTCTGAAAGCTGGTTTCCACTTTAGTTACTTAAAATTGCTCTCATCAGTGTTAAGTAGACTTTTTAATTTTTTTTTCCAGTCCTCAGCCTGATTTATGCTTTAGTTTTGGCAATATAACATCCCCCTGGACTTCTACACCAGCATTTTCTCTTATTACATAGTATGATACTTTTTCAAATGCCTTAACATTTTCCTTTTCATTTTGTTCTTTAAAAGTTACATATATATATATATATATATATATAATTTCCAGGTTTCCATCTGAAGCTCTCTGCCATCTTTCCTTAAATTTTTCATCTCAACAACTACCTATAAATTAGCACTTCAGTATTTATCCCCCTATCCCCCCTCTTATGAAATCTTGAGCCGAATTTCTAACTGCCTCCTGGAGACGTGTAATATAACAAGTGTAATTGTTATATTCCAGGTGTGTCAGATTCAAAGTTTCAAATCAAAGATCCTCACTCCAATGGCAACATGTTTTTTTTTTTCTGCACTTCTAGTCTTAATAATGTAATTTCTCCTATAACTTGACCAAGAATCCTGACTCATTCTTGACTTCTTTTAGCATTTTAAGTATTTTACCCCATTCTCTTCTGGCATGGTTTCTGATGAGAAGTCTATTGTACTTATTTTTTTTCCTCTGTAAGTACAGTATTCTCTTTTTCTGAATTCTACCAAAATTTTCACTTTGTCTTTTTATTTGCGTATTTTTTGCAGTTTCAATATTGTATGTACAGGTGTTGATTTTTTGACTTACATCTTGCTTAGAATTCTGTAAGCTTCCTGGATCTGTGATTTGGTGCTTGCCATTCACTTTGAAAAGGTCTTGTCCTTTATTACTTTAAACATTTCTTCTGCTCCATTCTTTCTTTTTACTTCTGGAATTCCAGTTAGGCACATTTTATATTATTTGAAACTATCTCAGAGTTCCTGGATATTTGGTTATTTTTTAATTCATGTTTTTCTTTTTGTGTTTCAGTAAACATATCTTTAAGCTCACAGATTCTTTCCTCAGTAGAGTCTAGTCTACTGATAAGCACATCAAAGACATCCTTCATTTATGTTGCAGTGCTTTTGACTTGTAGCATTTCCTTGTGATTTTTTTCTTGGAGTTGCCATCTCTGCTTTACATTGTCAGATTGTTCTTTCATGTTATTTCTTTTTCCACTAGAACCCTTAAAATCCTATGTAATAAAAGGGTAATATGCAAATTGACCATAATAGTAGAACGACTGGGAATGACTGGGCACTATGACACACCCTGACCACCAAGAGGCAGATGCTTAATGCAGGAGCTACCCCTGGTGGTCACTGTATTCCCACAGGGAGAGCTCTGCTCAGCCACAAGCCAGGCTACCAGCTGCCAGCAGCGCTAAGGATGTCAGACTGAAGCTTAGGCCTGCTCCCCGCTGGCAAGTGGACATCCCCCAAGGGCTCCCAGGCTGCCAGAAGGATGTTTGACTGCCAGCTTAGGCCTGATCCCCAGGGAGCATGCCTAAGCCAGCAGGTGGACATCCCTTGAGGGGTCCCAGATTGTGAGAGGGCACAGGCTTGGCTTGGCTGAGGGGACCCCCCCCCCAGTGCACAAATTTTTGTGCACTAGGCCTCTAGTATTAATTATAATTATTTTAAATTCCTTGTCTAACAATTCTAAAATTTGTGTCATATATACACTGAATGGCCAGATTATTATGACCATGCCATCAGTACTTTGTTGGGCCACCTTTTACCTTCAATACTGTGGTGATTCTTCTTGGCACTGACTCCACGAGATGTTGAAAGGTTATGCGAGGAATCTTACACCATGCCTGATGAATAGCACTGTCCAGTTCTGTGAGATTTGAGGGTTGTGGAACCAGCTGCATGATGGCTATTTTAACTTCGTCCCACAAATACTCAGTTGAATTAAGATCCGGTGATTGTGGGGGCCATCTAAGCAAGGTAAAGTCTCCCTCATATTCTTGAAACCACTCCTGTACAATATTAGCACCATGGCATGATGCAATGTCTTGTGGGAAGAAGCCATCTCCATTAGGATACGCCATCAACATGATAGGATGAACTTGATCAGCAACAATACTTAGTTATGTTGTGCTGTTCAGATGTTTATAATGATCTGGCCCTCTAGCAACTTCAGCGTGAAATTATAGCTAATTTGCCTACAAACATCAGGTGGTCATAATAATCTGGCCACTCAGTGTATGTCTGCTTCTGTAGCTTGAGTTCTCTCTTCAGATTGTGTTTGTTTCCTGCCTTGACCATCTCCTGTAATTTTTTTCACCTTGAAAGCAGGAAGTGATATATTAGGTAATAATATCTGGAGTATACATTGTGAGTTTTTATGTTTATTTAGCAAGAAGTTGGACTGTGTTTAATGTTAGCTGTACCATAGGCCCCAGAGTTGGAAGTGAAGCCAGAAGTCCTTATCCTTGACTTCTTATCTTCCCTCACATTTCATAAACAAATGACAATCTCCCTTCTCACTCCAAAATTCCTTTAATTTATTCCCTTTCCTCAATTATCATTGTCACTGCCTCAATCAGGCCTTTGCATCTTGTTAGATTTCTTCATTGATCGCAGAATTGTTCTCCTTGCCTTTGCTTCCACACTAAGTAAGAGAACCATAATAGAGTTATTTGTTTATATATCTTAATTCCCTATTAAATATAACCTCTTTGAGGATAGGTACCATATTTTATCTTTATACATTATGAATCATCTAGTTCAGTAACTTTCACAAGAGAAGAATTCAGTAAATATCAATTAAATGAATGGATGGGCAAACCATCTACTGTCCTTTGTGCCTTTAGTGCTGTAGTAAAAAAAAAAAAATACTAATAATGATTAAGCTAAAATGTGAAGTTAAAATGATATATATATATATATATATATATATATATGATGTATACATATGCAGATATATGTACATATATATCATATCTGAATACTTAATAAAGGATTTATCAATAAATAATTTTATTACCTTTCACACTCTTAAAGCCACTTACTCCTAATATATTATTCTATAATAGATTTTTGTTGTTGTTGTTGTTGTTGTTGTTGCTATATCTGGCATTTAACACACTGTTTTAATTTTCACCATTCTTTTCAATGTGATTTTATCTTTTTGGTAAGGTACATTGCAATCCTTCTTCCTATCTTTCATAAGTAAATTGAAACAGAAAACAGAATGGAAAAGATAAGTGACTTGCTCAAGGCAAAAACAAAAGTTATCAAAAAAGCTGAAATAAAAGATATTTTGATAACAAATAAAAACCATGATTTCATATTGTAGATAATAGTTATAGAAAACAGAAAAATGCAGAAATTTTTATTTTACTTAATATCTAAAGCCAAGATTTCATATTATATATAAATATAATTTTAAAGAACACAGAATAAATGTGTACAAAACACCCTATTTTCTTCAACTTCATAAAAGAATTTTAACTAATTACTATATTCCAAAAAATCTTCCAAATTCAACTTCTAGAAAAAATATGAAAAGATTACCCATTCAGTTCCATGGGATTTACAGCCTTCATTTCATTAGTTTTGATTTTACAGAAATCCTATGAGATAGGTGGTATTACTAAGATTTTACAGAAGAGTAGAATGTCTCAGAGAAGCCCCAATAGCTAAGATTCTACAATTATATTTACATTTAAAGAAAACCCACACATTGCATGTTTGATGTCTAATTTCTGAGTTGAGCTCAGTATCTGGTTCTACAGAAAAATAAAAGCATTATGAGGCATAGTTTTTCTATTCTTAATTCCAAGAGTTCATGGTCTTTTGAAGATTACAGATTCATAGAAATGCTGATACTTCAGTGAATTTAGGTTACCTTTACAAAGAATGTTAATAAAGTAAAAACAGGAGTATTCCTGGGCAAGGACCCTTCCTGACTATTTGTCTTTCTGGCTTACAGGGCATACATAGTTATTATTTTAACAAATTCATTGAAAGAATATCAATAACATGTAATAGTCTACTGTCCTATGCCTGTCCCCTTTCATATAGATGGAGTTAACTGGATGGAAATAGTTACCCCTCCATTGAATCCCACCTTCAACTTTTGAATAAAATAAAACCATGGTAGATATCTGAACTTCCTTCACCCCTGCTCTCTATTTGACATCAATCATGGAAAGTTTTCAGATTTCCCTAGTGTTATTAGACAGGGGATGTGGTCCTTGTGGGTCTGCCCAGGGCCTGCCAGCAGTATGTGAATTCTTGACTTTATGCAAGGAAGCTTTCATAGCATGAATTCAGGTAACTATGAGGGTATATTTATTAAAGCTGGGGACAGTGGAACTGCTTAGCATAGAAGAAGCAACAAAAGAGCCCAGGTTGGTCCGCATTGGCTCTCTCTAAAAATGTTATAGGAAAGAAATGAGCTGAGGTAGGATTGCTTTAGCTGATTGGGATGTCAGAGAAAAGAGGGCCTTGGGATAAGCTGCCACTGCCCATTGCTCCTCTGGTTGCAAGTCTCAAGGGGTCCCTTAGAGTTTAGGAGATGTATGCCTGTGGGGGAAGAAGAGGAGGGAAAGGAAAGGCACAAGTGTATTCCACAGAGGGAGAGTGTGTGCTGGGTCCTTTGTCTTGAGGGTTTTTCTTTCTTTCTTGCAGGCTGGAATCTTAGAGTAGGTCTTAGGAGAGGGTTTCAGCAAATAGAAAATTCATCAGTTTTCAGGGTCATGGTCTTGACTGATTGGTCAGCTTCAGGGCAGGGGGTCATTAGCATTCGCAGCTGGTACTGGTGTCACTCACCTGGTTTTGCTGGTTTTCTGGGCCTGGAGCTGAAATACCACTGAGGCCTACATGTTCTCCCTAGGGAGGTGACCTTCTGCATCTGACTATAAATTGCTGGGTCAGTTTGTTCAGCTATTTGTTTCAATTTCCCCATTCTACTTGCCAAGGAATTTTCTGAGCTTCTTACTATCCTGCCTCATTAGAGCATGCAGCTTGCATGCACAATAAAAAGAAATGACTATATAGTATTTACACTGCTTCTACTATCTCAGCAGTTTTCCTTAATTCTTTTGAGGATCATTAATGAACCTAAAATATTCTTAGAGATCATTTAGAAGGTAAGTAGAAAATGATACTAATGTTCATGTTTATTTTTTGGGGATTCCAGCCCATGTTCCTTTTGAGAAAGGATACCACTCAGATTAAAGAAGCAACTTGTCCTCATTGATTAGTAGACAAACATAGACTTCCTACACCATCAGATAATAGTGGTTAACTGTGCAACAGGGACCCAGGGGAAGTCAGTCCTGAGGGCATCTCCATTATAGTCAGGGTATTTTAGAAAATAAGTAAAATGATTCATTTCTAAAAGTGGCTTAAACAGAAAAGATATTATCTCATGTAACAAGAACAAGATGATCAGAGGTGGGTGGTTCCAGGCTCAGTTAATTCAGTAGTATAATATTATCAAAGATCCAGATACTCATCCTCAAAGGGTCAGCATTGTTTTTAGGTGTGACCCTTTACAGTTGTAGAACGTAAACAGGCTGAAAAGGCGTTTTCCATCAACTGGTTGCAATACTGGGAAGAACACCTTCTCCTCACAACTATCTTTTTCATCCCATGAAATATTTTTCCCTCTGGCCCATAGGCCAAACTTGGGTCACACAACTAAGCCTTAAGTCCAAGGGAGTATCAGGCATTTTTCAGCCGGCAGGTTCTATATCAAGGAGTAATGCCTGTGTGGGGAGGGGATCAATGAGGCAGAATCTGATAGTGTAAGTTTATAATGCATAATAACCCTTAAGGAAAATCTCATATGAACTTGGAATTTTATAACTCTCATCATTTCAAATACATTTCATTCAGTAGGGTATTTATTCATTTGTTTATTTATTTTTTAAAAATAGTTTATTGATTTTTAGAGAGAGAGGAAAGGAGAGGAGAGAAACATCAATGTGACATCAATTGGCTGCCTCTGCATGCCCGCGCAGGGGTCCAGGCCACAGCGCGAGCATGTGCCCTGACCAGAATCAAGCCAGCAACCTTTCGGTGCACAGGATGTTGCCTGACTAACTGAGCCACACCGTTCAGGCTTAGTCAGGTCCTTTAGAAATAAGTAAATGTTAAATGCTAACCACTGTCCAAGGATTGAGAATACAGCAGCAAATACGATAGTAAAAGGATGCTTATACTTTTTAGAATAAGGGAGAGATTTTTACAGTATGCTGATGTTATGGAAGAGAACCACTGGGTTTTAGGGAAACATAATCTAGGCTTTTTGGATGAAATAACATTTAAGCTGAGATCTGAAGGACAACTATGGTCTTCCTGTGGGAAAAGAAAAAAAAAAGAAACACCAAAACACTCCTGGACTTCTGGACTAAGCTAAATAAATGGGGACACAGAAAGTTCAAGGATATAAAACATACCTAGTACAGATGATGTAAAGAACAAGAGGGGCACAATGGCACTTAATGCTATAAAATACGCCATATCACTTGTTTTTCTTAGATTATATCATAAGGACAAGGGGAATGAAGGTTTTAGACTTGATTTAAGGATGAAGGTTTTTAGTAGGAATAGGATATAATCTTTACAGAAAGCTAAAGGCTGAATGATTGGGAGAATAAGAGGAGGGGATAAAGTTGTAAGAGAGGAAGTGAGGACCTATAAGAAGGCTATTACAATATTAGAAGAAGGAGGTAATAATATTTTAACTAAGCTGTAGTAGATGCCTTAGATTGCAAATTTTCTCCCAATTCTTCTGGGAAAATGTTCAATTAGTATCTGAAATAATTTACCACAGCATTAACTTCTAAATAAATAACTGCAAATTAATTCAATATGGTTTCATAAAGAGCGTTTAATATATTTTTAATTGATTTTTTTAAAGAGAGGAAGGTAGAGGGATAGAGAGTTAGAAACATCGATGAGAGAGAAACATTGCTTCTTGCACACCCCAACAAGGTACATGCCCTTGACTGGAATCGAACCTGGGACACTTGAGTCCGCAGGCCGACGCTCTATCCATTGAGCCAAACCGGCCAGGGCCATAAAGAGTTTTTAAATGTCAAAAGGTCCTCTAACCCTATCTCTAAGGGATCAGGACTCTTGGGAGTGCAGTGTTTCCTTTAGATTAAATGCAGTATCCCACACGAAGTTCACTGTCTTCATTGCAGAAAACGGTTCCCTTCCCAAATGTGAGATAAAGTTAAAAACAAACAAACAAACCCAAAATAAAATGTACATGGTCTCTGGGGTATTAGTTTGGGGAATGATAGATTTGGCTTCTTAACTTGGTGTATTGGTTTGGTTTAGCTTTCCAGAAGAATGCACTTCCAATAATATACTGGCATTTATTGGAGAATTTGATTACAATAAATTCTGCTTCTTTGATACTTAAACAGCAAGCCTTACTTGCAATCATCCAACAAAAGATACATCAATCCGTGGGCTTATGCTCATCCTGCTTCCAAATTAATCTTCTTCAATATTTTTTTGAATGCTTGAATTGTGCTTCTTTCTATGCATGGACTTATGAATACAGGGATATAGTATAAATCTTCTTCCTATCATAGTCTCCCCATTGCCAGGGGTCTGTAAAATGCATATTCTAACAAATTAACTTTAGTGAGACCCACATTTCCTACTTCCTAAAGTAGTAACTTTAAGCAGCTTAGTGTTCAAGATAATGTAATTTGAGTTATACTGTTATCAGGCAAAAATGGTGCTTATATTTTAGAGAGATATATATGAGAATAGTCTAATAAATTTATTCAGTCTTATTTCCTCCCCCAAGATATTAAACCAAAAGAATAAAAGAAAATATAAAGTAAAGAAGAATTATTACTAAAATAAGCAGCTCACATTTATTTGGTTTAAATGTATGTCAAGTATACTAAACAAATTATCTCATTTAACTTGTCCAATAACCCTGCGTTAGGAACTTGTATTTTGTGATTAAGCATTGAAAAACTGTTTTAAATGTATAAACAATTCACACAATTTTCCAGAACTACGCAGTAATAGTATTAGGTCTGTTTGGCTCCAAATTTTTAATATGATGCTACATTGCCTCTTTCATAAAAAATATATCTAAAACATGCCAAGCGTTCTTAGGTGTTTTAAGCACATTTACTGTAGTCAATAAAATAATCCAGCTGTTGCCTTGGCCAGTGCATTCAGTGGTGAGTGTCAGCCTGTGCACCAAAGGGTCTGGAATCTATTCCTGGTCAAGGGCACAGACCGGGCTTGTAAGTTCTATCCCCGACTGGGCCAATACTCTAAGCAATGAGGAAACCAATTGATGTGTCTCCCTCACCTTTCTCTTTCTCTCTCTCTAATATAATAATAACTAGAGACCCGGTGCACAAAAATTTGTGCACTCGGTGGGGTCCCTCAGCCCAGCCTGTGCCCTCTCACAGTCTGGGACCCCTCAGGTGATGTCCACCTGCCGGTGTGCCTGGCCAGCCTGGATAAGGGACAGAGGGCCATTTCAGGCTGCCCACAGCCCCTTCAGGGTTCTGGTCCCTTCTAGGGTGCCTGGCTGGAAGCAGGTATCTGGAATTTATTTATCTTCTATAATTGAAACTTTGTAGCCTTGAGTAGAGCTCAGGGCCTGCAGGGCCCTAGCTTCCTCCATTGCTCGGGGCAACTCCAGCTCTATGGCCGCCACCATCTTAGTTGAGTTAATTTGCACATTTGCTCCTGAGTGGCTGGTGGGCATGGCTTATGGGTGTGGCTTGTGGGTGTAACAGAGTGATGCCTAATTTGCATATTACTCTTTTATTAGATTAGATAATTATAATCATGCCAGATAGATATGTTAGTTACTAATATCTATATTATACACATAAGAAAACAAACTCAGAGACCTTTAAATACATCTTTCAATGTCACACAGTTAAATAGTAGTTAGAAATAAGTAATGGAGTTTTTATTTGAACTTATACATTCTGACATCAAAGCACACTGTTCTGGTTCCAAATGATCCAAGATTGATAACAAATGGTGACAAATTCTCACAAAAAAACTAAGTAAGGCATAACAGGAAGTGCTGTGGTGAGTTCTTAGAGTCCAAATGGTTATGTGTAGAGGCATTTTTAAAGTTGTATTTTAGAGCAGCAATTTATCAATGAATTAATCTTTCGATACATTTATTCAACAAATACTTTTTGAGTGTGTACCATGTGCCCAGACACTGGGTGTATAATGTTGAAAGAAATGTTTCCCTTTAATAACTGAGAGGACTAAGTTAACTAGGACTTTCTGGAGGTGAAGGAACAGAGAGCAGTAAGGGATAGAAATGCATGGGTACTTGGATACTGACAGAATCAAAACATACACACACAGTCCAGTCAGCATGGCTCAGTGGTTGAGCAGTGACAGATGAACCTGGAGGTCATGGTTTGATTCCCAGTCAGAGCACATGTCCAGGTTGAGGGCTCAATCCCCAGTGTGGGGCATGCAGGAGGCAGCTGATTAATGATTCTCTCTCATCACTGATGTTTCCATCTCTCTCTTCCTCTTCTTTCCTCTCTGAAAACAATACAATCATATTTAAAAACAAAACAAAACAACCACACACAAAAAATGTTTTCATTTACTGAGTTGTCTGGCCTTTCTCAGATTCCTGAAGATTGGGATATTTCGGTTTTCTCACATGAAGAATGAGGAAATTATTAGTGCTTAATGTATATGGTTATTTTAAACATTAAAATGAATGATGAATATTAGTATGTTAATACATGTAAATCATTTAGAAGGAGTGACTGACTTCCAGGCACTGAATAAATATTACTTATTAACCTTACACTTAGGTTGGATGTCACGATGCTGAGTCATGTTTCCTATTAACATGAAAGCACATTACCAAAGTTTATTCAATGTATAGCTAGCTCTTTATAGACACCATTAATTAGAGCTACTACTTGGAGCAAGATCATTTGGAACAAGGGTTTCTTTTCAAAACAAGGTCAATTGGAGCTATAAAATTTTTCCTAAAGCTCTCATTTAATTCTATTATCTTAGAGATAACTTTCAACAATTTTACTTCTTTTAATAAGACTTACATGCAAAATTCTTCTGTTTAGAAGCATCTTTTTCTTGTCTCTTCTAATCTACAAGGTGTTGCAAGTTTTGCAAAAAAAAAGAAAAAAAAAGAAAAAAATAGATTTCTCAGTGTTAGAGAATTGAATATTATGAAATTACTAGAGGCCTGGTGCACAATGGAGTTCCTTGGCTGATCTGCAGGATCAGGCTGAAACCAGCTCTCGAAAATTCCCCGAGGGGTCTCAGATTGAGAGAGGGTGCAGGTCAGGCCGAGGGAGGTTGGCCAGCCAGGGAGAGACTGTAGGAGGGCTCCAGGGCATGTCTGGCTGGTCTTGCTCAGTTCCAATCTACCAGACTCCAGCAGCCAGCTAACGTAAGGGTCGGAACATCTGCCCCCTGGTGGTCAGTGCACATCACAGCAAGCAGTTGAGTGTCCTTAGCATATTATTAGCATATTATGCTTTGATTGGTTGAACAGACAACCAGACGACTGGACACTTAGCATATTAGGCTTTTGTTATATAGGATAGAACAAATTATTTCTCCTTGATTTCAGGAGAATTGTAATGAAATTAAAAAGGAAAATTGTTTTATTTCATACAATACTCTGTTTTTCATTGTGTTAAAAATTACTTAAACACCAAATTTACTATCAGTTGCACTTTGGGCACTTTGGAATGCACAGCTCTAGCCACTCCTTACATTTTACACATGAAGATGCAGAATGAAATGTATAACCTACTTCTCAAGACCTCACAGCTAATAGAGGAAGCTGTAAGGACTGGCACCAAAAGCCCTCCATAAATTGTTGTTCACAGCAATGAGACCAACCCAGTGCCACGTATAAGGGCACCTGACCACCACAGTTATAGCTGATCTCAGATTGGGAGACAGTAAGAGCATCCACCTATTGAAGTGATCAGACTTTGAAACATCTGCTTTAGAAAAGGAAGTATCACAGAATAGCCAACTTCTTCCTCTCTAAAGAACTATAAAACACTAGCTAAAATTCATGGGTGTAAATAACAATTTTGAATGCTAATTTCATAAGTTAAAAGGTACCTGCCTATTTACATTTAAATTATTACAATTATTCCATATTACTTTTGAAATCTATCTACATATATATAAAAAGCCAGTGACTGGAATGATGTAACAAATGGAACGACTGGTTACTATGATGCCCACTGTGGTCAGGCAACTGCCTGATCATGTGTTGGGGCCGGTGGCCAATTTCCTATGGCCCCTCAACCTGGCTGGCCCTGCCCCTGATTGAGGGCAAGGTGGCTGGCCCCTCACCCAAGCCAGCCTCGCCTCTGATTGCCCCCTCTACCCCGATCAGGGGCAGAGGCAGCCAGCCAACTGCCTGTGGCCCCTCCCCCAGGCCAGTCCCACCTGTGATAGGTCCCCACCATCCCAATCAGCCCATAGCCATCCCCAGTCAGCTCTGCCTCCAATTGGCTCTCCTACTCTGATCAGGGGCAGGGCCAGCTGGCCAACCACCAATGGCCCCTCTCCCAGGCCACTGGCCCCTGATCATCCCCCCACCCCATTTGAGGTTGGGCTGGCCATTCCACTGCCCATAGCCCCTCCCCATGGCTGACCACACCTCCAAATCAGCCCCCACCCGACCCCAATTGGCCCACAGCCCTTCCTCCAAGCCAATTGTACCCCTGATAGGCTCCCCACCCCATTTGGGGGCGAAGCCAGCTGGTCCACCACCCATAGCTCCTCCCTACTGCCAGCCCCACCTTCAATAAACCCCTCCACCCTAATTGGTGGCAGGGTCCCCCAATGCATTGCCTGAAGCTCCTCCCCCTAGCTGGCCTGGCTCTGATTGGGCCTCAATTGGGGTGGGCCGGCCAGCCAACCTCCCACCATCTCCTCCTCCTGACAGGCCCTGCCCCGATCCACCATTTGGGGCCAGGCTGGCTGTTCCCCACCTGTGCACAAATTTGTTTCCTGCACTGGGCCTCTAGTATATTTATAATTAACTCCTTAAGGGAAAAATCCATATATGTGTCATAGTAGTAATAATCTTCAGAACAGAAACTGACATTTTTAGAACATCAAATTATAACAAATGTAGCTAAACCTTCGTCCTATCCTTCAACATATTTTCTTACTATTAAAAATTTTAGTTCAGAAATTTTCTCTCCATGTGCCACATTTAAGAACCTTATCATATTCACAGTAAAGTCTCCAGAACAATAGGTCTGTGTTGTAAACTATTTGTAAATGAATGGAATATTTCTTATGTTGTTTCACCAGGAACCACACATATTTGGAGAAGAGTTAACAAAAAGTAGTTATTATTATGTTTGACATTTGAACAGATACTCTAGCCCTTGAGAGGAAACAGGCTGCATTTTTATCACTTCATCTCAAGTACTCAACTCATCGCTTTCCTATGATCTCTCAGAGGAAATGTGGAATGGGTCCATTCAACTTTAGTTTTCAAGGTTCTGAAGAGTTGTTATGCAATGAATCATTTTTCCTTTGTTAATTCAATTACAGAAGGGTTCATATAGAAAAGGTTCTTGTCAATACGAATTCTGGGCAGAGTTTAGAAACTAAACATTTTGTTTAAAAACATCAGTCAGCTGTTTGTGATTTTGTAACTTAAATTCAGAATGTCTTCTTTAAATCTGTAATAGCTGTCTATTTTTAAGGCTGAGGATTGTACTCTGACACGCAGGTCCTATCAAAAGACTTTTTGGAATAAGAGTGGGTGAGATTAATGAGCTTATTATAATTCATTAGAAAGTGGTATGTGGATGACTGCCTACTTTAATTAGTTTTATTACTGTAGGAAATTGTTTCATATGCCAGGCTCATCACCAAGCATGCCTGGAAAACATTAGAGAAGTAATCAGAATTGATTTGAGGGGCCTTTCATTAGGCAGCATGGCTAAGGACACTTATAATGAAGAAGGAGAGTATTAAAAAGATGGACACATGACAGCGTTTAGCAAAAATTAATTCAACTATTTTTGTGAAGCAAGATGCAAAGTATAGCACTTCAAAATATTGTTATGGCATACAGGGTACTAGACATATAATTATGGCAAAAGGTTTGAATCTCAGGTTTAACCAATAAATCTCAATGTAAATTTTTATACATCTTTTAAAAAAGTAATCACTGAAATGATATCCCTTAACCATCACTATTCCCAAGGAATAATATACCTATAACTTTGATCAAATAGAAAAAAAATCAAGGCATAATCTGAAGGAATCAAGTCCAAATAGAAAAATATTTCAGATTAGAGATAAATAAAAAAAATTATAAACATATTCCATAGAAATTGACAGGGCTCTTTTGACAAATAGTGATTAATAAAAACATTCTTTTAAAAAATGTTCTCAATACTTTTTTATTTTTTTAACCTTAGGTTAAAATTAATCTTACAATCATTTCATAATTAAGAATTTTGGCTTCATAAAATATTAGAAGTTAAACCTCATGGAATAATTACAAAGAATAAAACTACATACTTACTCATATTTATAGTTTACTGAAGTTTATTTTACCATACCTTGTTAAGTAGTGTTTATGAAGCACAGTCCTCACTTCACTGAACAAGAAATGGAAATTATCATTTTTTACATGTATTGACAGCTTGTGGAAGTTTCTGACTACCCAACATAACTTTTACTTTCATGAGTACATCCTTACAATAGTAAGAATTATTCCTTCAAATACATGAGTTATACACTCAATACATTCTAATTTTACCTCTGCTATTACAGAAACAATCCTGTCTAATAAAAGAGTAATATGCAAATTAGGCATCACTCCACCACAAAGATGGCTTCCCCCATAGTCCTCATAGCCAGAAGATGGCAGTGCCCATAGCCACAAGATGGAGGTGCCAAGTCCGGCTGAGCCCTGCCACTGAAGGGGTCAGGCCTGTTAGCCAGGCAGGTGGCGAGGGAGGCAGGGTGCCCAAGGGGCGGAACCTGTGATCGCAGGGGTTTGGGCACTGGTGGAGCTGGCAAAGCACGGGTCTGGAGGTCCCCTGCCCAGGCCTACAGCCTTGGCCAGAGGCTGCCAGTGGGGCAAGGGCAGAGCCAGCGATGGCAGGGAGCAGGATCAGAGCTGGTGATCACAGAGGCCTGGGCTCTGTGAAGCTGGCAATTGGAGGGGCTTGGGGGTCCCTTGTCCAGGCCTGCATCCTCAGCCAGAGGTTACAGGCCTGGGCAGGGGTGGAGCCAGTGGTCAGAGTAAACTACAGAGGAAACATCTTTTCTTACTGCTCATTGGCTAAGCTCCCTGTATGCCACTGGTAATATTCTTAGTAACTTGGGTAATAAGAATACAAAAAGGTAATCTAGGGTTTTTCCACCACATTCCTGGAGAAAAAAAATGAAGGTCCACTGTTGGAGGGCTAAGAAATGTCATATCCTGCCCTAGCCAGTTTGGCTCAGTGCATAATGCCTCAGCCTGCTGACTTCAGGGTGTGGGTTCAATTCGGACCAAGGGCTTGTACCTAGGTTGTAGGCTCCTCCCTGGCTGGGGCCCAGGAATATGCAGGAGACAACCAATCAAAGTGTTCCCCTCACTTTGATGTTTCTCTCTGTTTTTCCCTTCTCTTCCACATTCTCTAAAAATCAATGGAAACATATCCTCACGTGAGGATAAAAATAACAAGAAAGAAAGACATGTCATATCCTATGAAAGACACATCTTGAAAATGCCTAAAGAAAGTTGTAATTTTTTCATGGTGAAGGGACTGGAGTCCGTGTTGATGAAAACACCTTGGTGGCTGTGGCGACTGGCAGTGGCTGCAGCAACGGGGTGATGGGGCTGGTGGCTTCCCCTGATAAGCCTGGTCGCCTCCCAAAAGGGAGGCAGACTGCGGCTTAGGCCTGCTGCCCAAGGGGAGCAGGGAGTGGGCCTAAGCTGTCAGTAGGAGCCCTGAGGGCTCCCAGTATGTGAGAGGAAGCAGGCTGGACTGAGGAACCCCTCCCCCCAGTGCACGAATTTTGTGCACTGGGCCCCTAGTACTATTGTAATTTCAGATAAAGAACTGCAACTTCAGGCCTCTCTGCTAATGTATACTGGGTTTGTATGTTTTTTTTTAAACAGAAAATATCCTAATTACAAAGTATTATCATTCAACAATCTATCATTAAGCAACAAATGCAAAAAAAAAAAAATACCAGCAACTATTTTTTTCATTCACTATAGATGCTATAAATGTCACCCGGGTTGGGTAAAATCTAACTTTAAACATATTGGGAATAAGATGGAAAGGCATTTCACTATATCCTTTTATTCCTGATTAGTCTTATTAAAACAACCATAAACTTAACCATCATCACTAATAGTAATAGCCACAACAGAGCACTCCAGTTCCAAACCCTAAAAAAGCATCTGTGGTGTCTTAAAGTTTGTTTCTAGTAGCTTTCAAAGCCGAATTGTAAACATTGTAATTTCCTATTCAGCACACACCTGCCCTCTATTGCTTTTATAAAGGCATAACGCAATGTAAAATTAAGCAATGCATATGTTTCAAAATAAGATGCAGGCAATCCATAATTTCAGAAATATTTGTCCATTGTATATTCATTTTAAAAAATACTCTTTTTAGATTGCATTTCATCTTGTTTGCAATACAGATTAATAGATTAGTGGGTATAAGAGGATAGAAAAACTTGGGAGGAAAAACATTTTTCCCTTTGGGTCATAAAAGAAGAGTGTCTTCACAAGAAAAGACACTGAATAGATAAAATCGTTTTTTAACACAATAAGAAAAGCCTACTTCCCTTCAGAGGAAATCAATTTTAACAGACAAGTCACAGTAATTCCGCCAGGATGTTCATGCGATTAGAGAATGATTTGAGGTTTCATTTTATCTGCTACACCACAACTCAAATGTCTGAACACTACAATAACTTAAATCCAACCATGGAAACATTTTCAAGTAGAAAGGCAGTAGGGTGATTGATTGATTGATCTGCCATTAAAAAGTTATAATTCCTTGTCAATTTTTCGAATGACACCAAAATATTTGCATTTTGTTCCACTAGTGAGTGTAAATTATAGCTGACATTTTCCATGAGAAATGTTGCCTATTAACATACATAAAGTAATCATCAATAAATAATAAGCATACATTTGGTAAGTCTTACTCATATAGCCTGTAAAAAGTGGTTGTAATTTTGATCATGAATAGTAATTGATATAAAGCACAAGCTCTAATGATAATGGCAGCCCAAAACATGCCTTTTGAGATATTATTTTAAGCTGTTTTTTAAGAAACAAAAGATCAGAACTTTCAAAATATTTTGACCTTCTCTCTGCCTGAAAGGCATTTAGGTGGAGGACCTGTAGTAGGCAGACAGACATGAACAGAGCAAGGACAATGGGCTAGATACACAAGGTCACCAGGGTGGAAAGCTCCAGGTACCTAGCAATGGGTAACACTGGGAAAACAAGGACCTGGACCACAGAGTGACACCCCCCCCCCCCACCCTTACCTTTCACCAGTCATACGGTTTAGATCCCCTTACCTTTCATATCTCTGGTCATGCAGTTTGGACTCTCCTCTGACTTCTGAACTGCTGGCATGTTTCTAGTCATTTGGGTTAGATCCCCTTAGAGGGGAACAAAGGATCGGAGAATAGCCCTTAAGCTTTAAGCCCCCAGGATAATGAGGTTTTGACTGCCATCAAATACATCTACATTTCAGTTGTGTTTTAGCCCCAGGACCAGAAAAGCAGCAAAACCAGACAAGGGGTGCCATGTCTGGCCTTAGGACCAGCTGCATTGCATAATGATCCCTGCCTCGATGATGACTAACTAACTAGTGGAGACGATGGCTCTGAAAGGACACAACTGGAAAGGGATGAATATTCTGTTGAGATCCTCCCTGGGAAGGGCCCTAAAATTCCCACCCTTGAAAGCTCTTAGGAAGGAACACCCAGCTAGGCTCTCTCTATGCAGCATGCCCACACCTTTCCCCACCCCTTCCCCAAGGTGGGTTTTTCCTCACCTCTCTCTCTTTCCTAAGCTCCAAGGGCCCTTCTGCCTCTATAACTGGTTTTGTGAGCCCATTTCTTCTACACTTACTTCTTCTACCTCTGCAACTTTATAAATAAATTTTCTCTTATAGTTTGAGTCTTGACTCTGAATTCTTTCTTAGCCAGAACTCAAGTAAGGAGTTTTTGAACCAAAGTCTGGTCTGACTCCACAGGTCTAACACCTGGTGACATTTTGCCACTAACAGACCTGCTCCAGGAAGGCATATATCATCACAGATAACAACAGTTTAATATAAACTAGGTGGATAGATGGAAAAACCTAGCAAGGCCCCTTTGCTCAGAGCGTTCTCTGTACCCCATTGTAAAGATGGCCTAGCAAACACTTATTCACCAAACGTTTGCTTTTCCATCTTCATGTGAATTGCCATCCTGCCCTTTTAATTCCCAAAGCATCCCCAGCCTCTTTCTCCTTAGCTCCAGAATGGCAATAAGTTTCAATTGCCCAAAGCGTCCTCAGATATCTTATGGTACGTCCTGTACATCCATAACACATTTTAGACATTTTCTCCTGTCGATTTAATTATTAGTCCAGCTCAAAGAAATAAGAAAGGTGGAATGAAAAATACTTTTGTGACCCACAATAATCCTCACTGTCCCTACAACAACAATATCTTTGAATAACAATGCCAGGAAAATCTCTAAGAATAATGGAATGTGTTTATAATTTGATGTGTTATATAAATATGCTCTTTGCAAAGTAATCATAAGGTTCTGAATGGATTAAAAACAAATAAACTCTTTTTTTTCAGATATAACTTTAATAGGACTAAAACATTTATCACACATAAACGTAACAAAAAATGACTTGTCACTATGAGTAAGAGTATATTTACATGTATTATGAGGATATCTGAAAGGATGAATATAAATATATGAATAGTTATTTTTTATTTTTTATTTATTTATTTATTTTCTTTTTTTATTTTCTTTTTTTATTTTTTATTGCTTAAAGTATTACAACAAATGATAGATAAGTATTACATCAAATGATAGATAGATCTCCATTTTTATAAACTCTTGTTTCTAGTATTTTTTGAAGCAAATGAAAAGCATCAAACAGCTATTTCTCTAACTTAAGCTTCGATTTCATTTGCACTGTTATTCAAATGACTTTTTCAATTAAGACTTTTAGTAAATTATTGAGCAAGAAATTTTGACTCAGGTTTAACTATGTCAATAATGCTTTTTTTCCCTACTTGCATGTAGTTGTGCTTCTGTGAGTGTATACATATATGAAAGAGAAAAAAACAGCTGTGGGACAAGAAAAAATTAAGAGAGAGAGAGAGAGAGAGAGAGAGAGAGAGAGAGAGAGAGAAATTTAGAGAACAAGGGCAGTAGAGGAGGAGAGAATGAGTGAAGAAAAAGGAACACAATGGTTGGTATGGTAAATGGTGACCACTGAATACACTCAGGAAAGGATTACAAATAAATCATGATTAATATAAGGAACATAACTTGCTTTGGGCTTTTTTCTAATATTTGAGGATAATATTAAGATATAACACCTTGTTTAAAAATTGATTTTGACATGTTATTCTTGTGATAATGATCTCAATTACCCCATGACCCTGTCTAAAAATGGTAATCCTTACATGCCCCAATTTTTTTTAGTTGCAATTTTTTAAATTTCCACTCACATATTTAATAGAAAACATTTATTAAGTGCTATATTAAATATATGCCTATAGCTATGTAACAAAGTCAATGGAAGACAAATTAATCATTTCACACAGTTTCTGTGAGTAAGAATCTGGATGTGGCTTAGCTAGGTGTGTGACTTAAAGTTTCTTGAGGTTGTATGAAGCCAGGGCTACTCTTCTCAACCATGAATCTACTAGAACTGAAGCATCATTTTCCAAGATTCTTCTTGAAAGTCTTCCTCAGGACAAGTGACTCAAGGGAGAATGATATAGAATATCCAAGGAAGGTATCCTAGATATGAATGATATAACATCTATACTAATAAAAGGGTAATATGCTAATTAGACCAAGAGACCTTCCAGACGTCCTTCTGGACAAAGCCATGGTGGCGGGGCTGAGGCAGAGGCAGTTAGGGAAGATCAGGCCAGGATGGGAGGGCAGTTGGGAGTGATCAGGCTGGCAGGGGGAGGGGCAGTTGGGAGTGAGCAGGCTGGCAGGGGGGCAGCTGGGGGTGAGAAGACTGGCAGGGGGAGCAGTTGGGGGTGAGAAGGCTGGCAGGGATGGTAGTTGGGGGTGAGCAGGCCAGCAGGCAGAGTGGTTAGGGGTGATCAGGCAAGCAGACAGGTGAGCAGTTAGGAGCCAGCAGTCCTGGATTGTGAAAGGGATGTCCGTCGGCCAGACATCCCCTGTGGGGTCCCAGATTGGAGAGGATGCAGGCTGGGCTGAGGGATACCTCCCCCATGCAAGAATTTTGTGTACCAGGCCACTAGTGTATATATATATATATATATATATATATATATATATATATATATATATAAAAGCACAGCAACTGGAACAGCCCCTGATTGGCCCCCAACACCCCAATCAGGAGAAGGGCCAGTTGTCCAAGGGTCTTCAGCCCCTCCCCTAGGCAAACCTCACCCCCGATAAGTCCCACCCCACCTCAAGCAGGGGTGGGGTTGGCCAGCCAACCACCCACAGCCTCCCCCAGCCAGCCCCACCCCTAATCAGCCACCCTAGCTTGACTGGGGGTGGGGCCAGCTGGCCAACCACCTGCATGCCCTCTCCCAGCTGGCCCGACCCAATGGGCCCCCATGGGGGCGGGCCGGCCAGACCCCATCCATGCACGAATTTTGTGCACCAGGCCTCTAGTATCATATAACCTTGTAAAAACTGTTTTCTTTTTTTCTAAATAATCTAGTTAATGACAGAAGCAGAAAGTAGCCTTTTGAATTCACTAAGTTAAGACAATCATTTGGTTTAGTATCAGTAAACT
>PVJC01030503.1:0-21155 GCA_004026665.1 Murina feae | reverse complement strand
TGACCATACACAGCTATTACAATATTATTGGCAACTAGAGGCCCAGTGTACAAATTCATGCATGGGTGCAGTCTCTCTTCCTGGCCAGCAATTTAGGCCTATCAGGGGGCCAGCACACCAGGGGAGGGACCCTTGGAGGTTGACCAGACAGGGGAGGGACCACAGGAGGTTGGCTGGCTGGCCCCCTGATTGGGGCCATCGGGGGGCGGGGCGCACTGTGCCAGGGGGAGGGGCCATGGGAGGTTGGCTATGGGAGTGCACTGACCACCAGGGGACAGCTCCTTCATTGAGTGTCTGCTTCCTAGTGGTCAGTGCACGTCATAGCAACTGTTCAAGGAGTTGTTCCAGTTGTTTGGTCGTAATAGTTGCTTACACTTTTATATATATAGATATATCCTGCACTGAAATTTACATCTCCTGACTAATTTGTAACTACCAATTTATGGAATTAATGTGACATTCAACATCACTAATCCTCAGAGAAATGCAAATTGCTTTCTCTGCTCATTTTTTAAATGTGATTGTTTGGTTTATTGGTGTTGAATTGCCTAAGTTCTTTATAAATTTCTGATAGTAACCCTTTACTAGATAATTAGGAAATATTTTCCGTCTTTCAGTACATTGTCTTTTCATTTTGTTGATTGTTTTCTTTGCTATGCAAAAACTTTTTAGTTTGATGTAGTCCATTTGTTTATTTTTTTCTTTTGTTTCCTTGCCTAAAGAAATAAATCAGAAAAAAATATTGCTAAGAGAAGTTCACAGATTTTACTATGTTTTCTTATAGAATTTTAATGGTTTTGAGCCTTACATTTAAATATTTAATCCATTTTTACTTTATTCTTGTATATGATGTAAGAAGGTGGTCTAGTTTCATTTACTTTTCCTGTATGTATTCAATTTCTCCAACACTATTTATTGAATAGACTTTCTTTACAGCCTTGTATATTCTTGCTTCCTTTGTCATATATTAATTATCTATTGCTGTTTTATTTCTAGGTTCTCTATTCTGTGCTATTGATCTACATGTCTGTTTTTATGCCAGTACCATGTTGTTTTAATATTATTGCCTTGTAGTACAGTTTGATATCAGGTAGTGTAATACCTTCCTCTTTGTTCTTTCTTTTTTTTTTAAGATTGCTGTCTCTATTCTAAATCTTTTATAGCTTTATAGAAATTTATATATGTATATATACATATATTTATAGTTTTATGTAATATTATATTATTTGTTCTGTTTCTGTGAAAATCATCATTGGTATTTTGATAGGTATTGCACTGAATCTATAGTTTGATATTTGTAGTATCTAATGTAATAAAAGCGTAATATTGAAATTGACCATTTCTTCGGGACACCTAAGCCACACCCACCAGCCAGTCAGAGCAACTGTATGCAAATTAACCCAGCCAAGATGGAGGCTAACACTCCTGGAGCTGTTAGAGTAAACAGGCAGCTTCTGTTGCAGCAGGAGTAAAACTTTTTGCCGAACGCCTGGGCTTCTCCCGGCTCCAGGCAACAACATATTTGCAACATTGTCTCAATTATAGAAGCCTCAAAGTTAACCAAACAGTAGTCCTGTCTGTGAGGCAACATTCTTTCCATTTTAGAAGCCACAGAGCTGAAGCAGACAGGAAGCTTCATTACCTGCCTAGGCCTTGGCTTAAAGGAACAGTGTATCAATTATAGAAGATAAATAAACCCCAGAAACCTGCTTCTAGCCAGCCTTGCTGAGACATTGGGTCAATGGGAGCTGTGGGCAGCCTGAAAGCCTGCAAACAGCCATCAGCCCCTCACCCAGGCTGGCCAGGTACCCCAGTAGGGACCCAAAACCTGAAGGGACTATGGGCAGCCTGAAAGCCTGAAAATGGCCCTCAAGCTCGCACCCAGGCTGGCCACACACCAATGGGGTGAGGGTCCACACTGGGGGTCTTGGCCAGCCTGTAAATAGCCATCAGCCCCTCACCCAGGCTGACCAGGCATGCCAGCAGGTGGATATCCCCAGAGGGGTCCCAGACTGTGAGAGGGCACAGACCGGGCTGAGGGACCTCCCCCCGAGTGCACAAATTTTTGTGCATCGGGCCCCTAGTGGAAATATAACGGTGTTAATTTTTTTCTATGCTTATTAAATTCGGCCAATAAAAAAGCCTTGGGCAGTATGCAAGTTTCCTAAGGCAGCTTCTTAGGGAGTCACCAGATAGGGACAAGTGGTTTTCACTAGGTTAATACATCTTTAAACTTGGTGCCAGTTCTGGGTCTGAGGCCACTCAGCAAGTCTCAGGGTACACTGAAGCCAACCACTGTCTGCCTGGGGCCCTTGAAATACAGCTGGGTCTCAGGAAGTCCTCAGAGCAGAGCTAGTAGAGTTCACCAAGCTTAAGCAGATTAAGATTTGGCCATGTGGAAGGAAGGCCTAACACAAAAATGTTGCACCTGTGGGCTATATGGGAAGACAACCTTTTCTCTAAAGCAGCAAAACTCAGTTTCTCTCTATGGGTACCTGGCACTGCCCCCCAAGCTTTACTGGAATTTCTGAAGAGCTTTTCAAGGATGAAGGCAACTGGGGCCCAGGCTTGCTATTGTTATAAGAGTCCCCAACCCTTTGACCCAAGGTAGTTATCAGGGAGGCTAGTGTAGTTCACCAGGCTAAGGGGGGGCATGTTGAAGAAAGATGATGCCCAAGGACCATGAAGTAGGAGGACTCAACAGAGGGACATTAGAGACTGTCCTTCCAGGCCTCACCCAAGGCTACACTCCCAGCCTTTCTCTGTATGACTCTGGCACCACCCAGCTTTTGTTCCACTGCTGGAACCCAGGGTGAGCTGGTGCATTGCATCCAGAGCTGGTGCATTGTCTCTTTAGGAGGACACCTGGGTTTCCAGCAGTCTTTCCTCTCATTGGGATGGTCAGAGGAATCCCTACTGATTTTTGTAGCCACATGTTATGTGGGAACTTCTTCCTGGTTCTGGTAGTCTGGGCTGGGGAGCCTAGTATTGGGCTGAGATTCCTTCTCCTTCTACAGCTGAGATATCCCTTCATATTAGCAACTGCCACATGTAGATGCAGAGCCAGCCCATTCTAGGCTCCACCTCTCCTACCAGTCTTGAAGTATTTGTGTGTGTGTATGTGTGTGTGTGTATGTGTGTGTGTGTGTGTCTTGCTTGTTTGTTTTGCATAGCCTTGGATACATGACTTCTGTTCCGTTAGTGTTCAGTTGGTTATCCAGATTAATTGTTCTATACTCGAGTTGTAATTTTGATGGGCTTATGAAACGAGGTGAGTGCACCTTGGTCCTTCTCAATATCAGTCTTTTTAGATTATCACAGATTTTTAGAAATGCAATCATTTGTTCCAAATATTAGTTTTTTTATTACATAAAGTATTACAAAGATTAGTACATATATCTCTTTTTTCCCCTGCCCTTCCCCCAGCCTCTCCTACCCCCCAGTGTTTTGTGTCCATTGGTTATGCTTAAATGCATGCATAAAAGTCCTTTGGTTGATCTGTTACCATCCCCCCCCAACCCTCCCTGTCCTTGTTGCTGTAATTTGACAGTCTGTTTGATGCTGCTCTGCCTCTGTATCTATTTTGGTTCACCAGTTTATAATGGTTATTATTATCCATAGATGAGTGAGGACATGTGGTATTTTTCTTTCATTGACTGGCTTATTTCACTTAGCATTATGTTCTCCAGTTCCATCCATGCTGCTGCAAATGCTAAGAACTCCTTCCTTTTTACGGCAACATAGTATTTCATTGTGTAGATGTACCACAGTTTTCTAATCCATTCATCTGCTGATGGGCACTTAGACTGTTTCCAAATCTTAGCTATGGTAAATTTGCTGCTATGAACATAGGGATGCATATTTCCTTTCTGATTGGCATTTATAGTTTCTTGGGATATATTCCCAGAAGTGGGATCACTGGGTCAAAAGGGAGTTCCATTTTTAATTTTTTGAGGAAACACCATACTGTCTCCCCAGTGGCTGCACCAGTCTGCATTCCCACCAGCAGTGCACCAGTGTTCCTTTTTCTCTGCATCCTCTCCAGCACTTGTCATTTGTTGATTTGTTGATGATAGCCATTCTTACAGGTGTGAGATGGTATCTCATTGTTGTTTTGATTTGCATCTCTCAGATGATTAGTGACTTTGAGCATGTTTTCATATGTCTCTCGGCTTTCTGAATGTCCTCTTTGAAAAATTCCAAATATTAGTTTTCTTAATAAGCAGTTAATAGTATAGCTTTGTTTTTCTATTCTAGAACCTATGCCAGGTTCTTGAGATATGCAAGAAAGAAAGCATGGAATCTGTTCTCAAAGTCATGATTTAATTGTGGAATGAAATAGACATATCTGAGGGCTTTATTTATAAAACTGAGGTAAAAAAGGTGTTTTATTTATAAAAATGACATGGTCCTGTTAGGGATAGTAACTTCTAAATAGACAAAAATACTTTATTTTAAAAATTCTACTACTAGAATTGTAGCATTGGAGTACTTTTTATTTTTAGTGATTTGACATTGGAAACAAATAAATGCATGAATTAAATTAAAATGATTTTAACAACATTTACAGTATATACTTTGCCTAAAACTATATTTTTATTCCTTTTTAAAATTCATATTGCAAAATGATTGTTTTTTAATATTCCTGTGAAGACTGTCATTATTACTCATATATACTCCTCTAACAATATATTAGTAGACAGACAACTAGATCCATAAGCCTATTCTAATTAAAAAGAATGCTTTTAAAATAATTATATAAGATTATAAGCATAGATATAGAATTATCCAGTCTCTGAACTCAAGAAAAATAATGATGATAGTGTGATTTTTAAAAAATATTCCCATTTAAATTTCAAATTGACTTCTTTTTCTACATAAATCAATTTTGGAGTTATTTCCCATAATATTATTGATTCTAAGATCAATATATGGTTAGCATTAAGGTTTAGAGTTTTAGAGCTATTTCAAATGAATCCATTGTTATTTTAATACACAGACTATTAACATTTTTTAAATTTAAGCACTTTAGGATTTAGATACTTAAACTATGCTAAAAATAACATTTTCCTCAACTCATATGCTTTTGTCATTAAAAATACAAAAACAAAAACTTATACTATGAATTATTTCTACTTTATGTGCCATTACAAATAGGACTTCACTTTAATCCACATGTTTAATCTCTGCTGAAAAATATACCTTCTGTGTTCCAGCCTAATTATTTAACAGTTTTATTATGAAAATTGTCTGTCGATATTGTTAGAATTACATCATCATCATCATTTTAATAACCTCACAGCCAAGACTATTTATTTTTCACTCTAATATTCAATTTTTTGGATTCTTCATTTCCTCTTTCAGCTTCAGTTATGCAAATAATATTAACAAAGATTTCCAAAGACCTTTTTCATTTATTTAATAAAAAAATTAATGACAACTACAATAATAAATGGTAAATTATTTAGAAAAGAGTTTATATACTGCATGCAGCCCATTTCAAAGAGTGAGCGAATTGTATCACTGAGCCTAATATAATTTCTCACTTATTATGTAAGCTCTGATTCAACCACTGAGTCAAGTTATTTATTTTAGGAGAAGGGCTGTCACCAGGCATATAATGAATTCAGTGTTCATTTTTCTCCTATTTGATAGCACTCATAATGATAGCGAATTTACAAGGTCCTAACTGTTTTTAAAAGATAGATGCAAAACTATAAACACAATATAGTTAAGTATGATAACATGTTCTTAATTTCTTTCTGAGCCCTCAACAAAAGAATATTTATCATCCATATTCCTAACCAACATTCTGTTTAAAATAGTCTAGGCTTTCAATATTAAATGCCTCAGAGTGCTTTCAGCCAGCCACTACTCATTATCACAATTCAAAGTCCCTTCCACATTTTTAGGTACATACTGCAACACACCTCACTTCCTTGGAACGAAATCTGTGTTAGTTTCCTGTGAATGCTCTAATGAATTGCCATACACTTGTTGGCTTAGACTAACAAAAATGTACTCTCCCGCAGTTCTAGAGGCCAAAGTCTGAAATAGCATTACTGGGCCCAAGTCCGTGTCAGGAGTGCCTGCCACCTCGAAGATGTTAGGCCTGTGCCTCTTCCTGGTCCTTTCCAAATTCTGGTGGCTGCTGACATTCTTTGGTCTGTGACTCCATCACTCCAGTGTTTGCCTCTATGATCATTTCTCTTCTCCTGCTTTCTATATATCGACTCTTGCTTGTCCTTCTCTCATAAAGACACTGCAAAGACACTTAAGAGGCACCAATAAAATCTCTGCCTCAAGATCTTCAATTTAATCACATTAGGAAAGGCCTATTTTTCTCATAAAGGAACTTTCACAGGTTTCAGATATTTGGAATTATTTTTAGGGGCATTTTTCAGCCTACTACAGGAACCTCTTAGACATCTGCCTACCACTTTCAGTAACTAATAAAGTTGTATTATCTCCTTTTCAGCATACTTCAGGAATATTTATAAAATCATTAAATTCACCGTATATTATATGATGTATCTATATTATGAATATACCTATAATGTAACATTAGGCAATGGTCTAAGCATGCTAGATACTTTTCGTCACCTTTGTCAATTCTGACTGAATGATCGTCCTCTATTTAGAAGCGATTTCAATCCACATCTAGGCTTATTTTGAAATAGTGATGCACATAAGTGTTGTTGTAATAGCATCTCATATTTGTCTTTTACAGTCACCTGTGGTAATAAAAGATATCTGGTGATAATTAGATAAAATACAGAACAAGACATAAATATGTATGTAAGCAATGTCTTCTCAAAATTAATATTTTATTTCCTTCCATATAATATCACTGACTCCTTTTATAAACTTGTATTGGATTTTATGATCAGCTAATTATTTACTCAATTGTATTTTTTCATAATCTCACATCAATGTTTGTGTCATATACTAGATCCCCAGTGCATGAAATTCATGCATGGGCAGAGGGAGGCTTGGTCCCTCAGCCTGGCTTGCAATGACGGCAGTGTCCCTCCTCTCCCCTCCCTCTGCATGGCTGGGGCACAGACACTGGGCTCTCTTTGCTGGGGCAATGCCGCCAGCATCCAGCCCCGGCCACTATGGAGTCCACCATTTTTGTCTCAGAATGATGGTTAATTTACATATTAATCTTTTATTAGATAGGATATTCTGGCTCTTCCACTAAATAGATCTGTAGCTAGTTTTTATCTTCATCTTAAAATAGTATCTACCTTGCTTGTTTATTATAAAAATGGAATAGTATATGACATATTTTTATTAGTGTGGTCAAACATTAATATTTTGTTGCTAAATTTGCTTGCTTCATTAACATGCTAATAAGCAAAACATCAAATTCCTACATGTTTTTGAGGAATTAAAGTCCTTTGGAGAGCTTAGGCTATAAGTTGATTAAAATTTAATGTAGGCCTTGCCAATATGTTCAGTTGCTTGGAACATAATCCTGAGCACCAATGGGTAATGGGTTTGATCCCAGGTTAGGGCACATACCCAGACTGTGGGATGGATCCCTGGTTTGGGTGCATGTGGGAGGCAGCCAATCGGTGTTTCTTTCTCACATTCATGCTTCTCTCCCCCTTTCTCTCTCTCTCTCTCTCTCTCTCTCTCTCTCTCTCTCTCTCTCTCTCTCTCTCTCTCTCTCTTTCTTCCTCTCCCTCTCCCTTGCTCTTTCTTTCTCTCTTTCTCAAATTCATGAAAAGATATATTTGGGTGAGGATTTAAAAAAAATTCAGTATAAACACAAAAAAACAGTATTAATTTATAGAGTTAAAATAAACCCATAGTAGCTTGATTTTCTATTTGGAGAAAATACTACATAACTTGTCAAAGTTGTTGGTACTGTTTTAAATACATGAAAGTAATTTAAAGAAAGCAATGCAGTACAGGTTGTTTTTTTATGCCCACTGAACTTGGAAAGAGATTGTATAATGAAAGAAGGTTCTGCATTACTGAGTTAAAAATGAAAAAAAAAATTATAAAACAAAACATGTATTTTATTAACAATTAATATTAATTTTCTCAATGGTATGCACTGTTGACAGCACTAGTATTCCTAGAGATGTATGTGAAATATCTATATATTTATTATTTTAATTTCTTGTACATGACATAGTGACTGTGGTTAATGAAATGACATGGTTACAGATATAAACTTTAACTCTTTCATTTAGAACTAAGAGTAAACATTATCTGTAAATTTTCTATATATATAAGTTCCAAAGACTTTCATCAAGTCTACTTTTAAAGAAAGGAGTCAGAATATTATTATATAGCTTTTATTAAAGTTTGTAATCTACATAGTATTCTTTGTTTAATATATGAATAACACAAATGTAAATACAACACATTTTTGAAGATGTGGTGCAACGTAGCTTACCTTGCAAAAGGGTTAACAATCACCACCAAGGTACATGGCATATCAAATGTTAGCTCATCAAAATCATTCAGTGATCTACTTTTCCTAATGTAACCAATTTTCCGCTAGTATAAACTGCAATAAATTGTCTAGGATAAAAAAGAAAAAAGAAATTCACTTTCTCAAAATATCCCAAAATCTGAAGAAAAGTGGATATATTAGAACAGGTTTCCACATGACTATATTTTCTAAGTTTGGATGTACCACAGGTGCATAGTATTATTATTATTATTGTTATTATTATTAATTTTGGGGAAATTCATTATATAACTTAACTAAAACTGTTAAAGACAATTTTGGGGGGGTCTCCTTTACATTTTTGTAGCCTTTTCATCTATTCTATCCTACTTAATCTCTGTTTACTTCTCTATTCTGTTCACTCATTCAGGTTTTACTGACTTTCTTTTATCTATCCAGCAGTATGTCAATATCTTATGCTCTCCCTGGCTGTTTCTCATCTCCTTAATTCCCTCCCTATCCCTGGCACATGTGCATACACACACATACACACACATACTCACACACCTTGTCCAATGATCTAATCTAATAAAAGAGTAATATGCAAATTAACCCTCACTTTGTTACACCTACAAGCCATGACCACCAACCAATCAGGAGCAAATATGCAAATTAACTTAACTAAGATGGCGGTGTCCACCAGAGCTGGAGTTGCCCTGGGCAATGGAGGAAGCCTAGACCCTGGGAGCCCAGAGCTCTACTCAAGGCTACAAAGTTCCAATTATAGAAGAGAAACCCCAGATACCTGCCGGGCTGGGACCTTGGGTTGCCAGGGGCAGCCCAGGCTTCCAGCAGGGGACCAAGGCAACAAAGATTCAATTATAGAAGTTAAATAAACCCCAGATACCTGCTTCCAGTCAGGCACCCCAATAGAGACCCGAACCCTGAAAGGGCTGTGGGCAGCCTGAAATGGCCCTCTGCCCTTCACCCAGGCTGGCCAGGCACACCATCAGGTGGATATCCCCTGAGGGGTCCCAGACTGTGAGAGAGCACAGGCCGGGTAGAGGGACCCCCACCCCCGCGCCAAGTGCACAAATTTTTGTGCACCATGCCTCCAAATTTGTGATTTGGAGCCTAATTTTTATTTTGTTCCTGTGAAATGGTCTGGTTTTTTTTGTTTTTATTTATTTGTTTGTTTGTTGTTTTTTATTGTTTAAAATATTACAAAGAGTAGTACATATGTCTCTTTTTTTCCCCCTTGCCCTTCCCCTGGCCTCCCCTACCCCCCAGTGTTTTGTGTCCATTGGTTATGTTTAAATGCATGCATAAAAGTCCTTTGGTTGATCTCCAATTATATATTAATGTAATTATTTGATAATCTTAAAATATTTCAGAAACTATTTATTTTTATAAGAATATTTAATCTTCTTTTATAGTCATAGTTGAAGCAGGTTAATTAACTGACATTTGTAGAAATGCTTCATTCTGTCCATGCAACAATATAGGTTCAAAACAAATGATAATTTCTGTCATTCCTTCATAGCATAGAGTTCATCTTATTAAATAACTATCAAAAACTGAATAGTGTAGTTAAGATGTAACAAATGTTGATAGTTTTAAACCTAAATGCCAATTAATTTTAATTTTCATGATTCTGAATAAATCTGTAAAATGCATTTCTTGAATAACAGGTTTATAGACCAAATCTATTGATTGCTGTTGGACTCCATTCTGTTAACTTTTCTGTTCTGTTCCACAAATTAATTAAGAAGCTTGTGAATTCACTGCCTAAAGTAGGAGCAATTAACAAAAGCACTTATTAAATTCTGAAGATTAAAATAAGAAGAACAAGAGTCAGAATGTCAAATCTAAGGGCCTGAGAATTAGGGGGTAACAGAGAACCCGGCATCAAGGAAAGAAAGGGGAAAAGGGAGAGAAGGAGGCCATAGGTGAGGGCAGAAATCTTGAGCATTTAATGTAAGAAATCAAACAATGAGTATGCAGTACTATAAAACAAATATCTATAATAATAAAAGCATAATATGCAAATTGATCAAACAGCTGAACAGCAGAATGACTGTCCTGTCCGCGGGACCTTGGGGATGAAGCCAGGGCTGTGAGGGCTGGTGTGGGCCGCCAGGGCTGTGAAGGCCTACTCTTGCATGAATTTCATGCATCAGGTCTCAAGTCACAATATAATTTATAGCTCACTTACCTCAGAAGCGCAAGGAAACCTGAAGGAAGAGCAATAAACAAGCATCTCCTCTGGCCAGACCCCCAAGCATTAGCTAGATTAAATGTTCATTTGCAAGCATGTATCCCATACAGGTTGTAAACTACTTAGTGCAGCATAGAGGTTAGGACAGGTTCTCATGCATTTTGATTTCTCATGAAACAGATCTTAGGATTAGAAACCCTCCAACATATAGTGAGTCAATGAATGACCAAACGTCTTTTAATTTAACATCCATCATAGCTAGGAGGAAATGTCATCATAAAAAATTTTGATTTAGATGTATCTACATATGAATTGTAGATTCATCATTTGTTCATGAATTAAGGCAAGATCCACAAGCTATCTCTCTTCCCTTATCTGTAAATGATATTGATAATGAAATCTAACTCACAAGATGATTTGAAAATGAAAATATAATTATATAGACAAAGCACACAATGTATATATTAAGCATTCGATAAAATGGTATTTGGTAATAATTAAGTATATCTACACACAACACATACACCCATGTGTTTCATTGACAAAGAGTAATATTTTTTTCCAAATATATGTCTTCCTAATTGCTTGCTTATCTGAATTTTTCCTCTAGCTTTCAGTGTAAATATTCTTAGTAAAATAAATATCAGTCGAAGTGAGTCTCTGTCACTGTATAGGAAACTGATTTACTTTTCTCTGTTCTTTTGTTAATGAGAAAGCATCAGAGCACGGGAATGTCCTGGATATGTAATGGGAAAAGGTATGATGACAAAGAAGAAAAGGAAAGACAGAGTTTTGTTGATCTATTTATAGATCAGCAGAAAATGAACAGTGCTGGATGTGCACACCTTAGTCCAACAAGAAAAACTGATTATTTATTGGATGACTTAATCTGAAATATATTTAATGTATTGTGAGTTAATTGGATACAAATATAGTTTGAATAGGCTATTCATACATTCATGCAGGCTGTAAGGAAATATCAAAGGCTATGAAGGTCACCTAAAAAGAAAAATTCTACCTCTAGTCAAATTAGAAAAGTTTTTTTTTTCCTTTGTGAGTTACCACCTCCAAAATAATATTGACTAGAGGTTGATTGATTTTACTGAGAATTTTTTTTCATTTTTTTGGAGGGGGGTTTCCATTTTATTAATTTCCACTTGATCTTTATTATTCCCTTTCTTCTTTTTTTACTTTGTGTGTAATTTACTCTTCTTTTTCTAGTTTCTTAAAGATACCCCAGAGAGCTTCTTCACTCCTTACCATGTGAGGATACAGCAAAAAGGTGGTCATCTATGAATCAGGAAACTGTCCTCACCAGACACCAAATCTGCTGGTGTCTTGATCTTGGACTTCCCAGCCCCAGAACTATGAGAAATAAATTTCTGTTATTTCCAAGCCATCTAATCCTATCTAATAAAAGGGTAATGTGCAAATTAACCATCACTCCATCACAAATTTGGTGGTGCCCATAGCCACAAGATCCTCTCAGCCCCACCAGAGTCCTCCAGTCCTGGGGGGTGGGAGCACAGCTGATGAGAGCAGGCAGTGTGAGCAGGCTGGCAGAATGCTGGCTTCATCGCCTTATCAACGAGGCAAGCATTCTACCCCAGCTGCAGAGGGCTTCTGAGCAGCGGACATAGAGCAGGGGGTCAGGCAGAGAATGCTTGGGTCATCACGCTGGCTATGAGGAAAGCTTTCCGTGTCCAGCTGCGCAGGGCCTCTGGCCAGGCTGAGCGTGGAATGCTTGTGTCGTTGCAGGACAGGCTGAGGGATCCCGCCCACCTGCAAGAATTTCATGCACTGGGCCTCTAGTTTATAATATTCTGTTATAGTAACCCAAACACACTAAGATAATCCCTTAATCAACAACTGACTAACAAGTAGACATAATTAACATCAGTAAGAATATCGCAAATTTGAACAATCCTGACAACCTACTTAACCCAATTGGTATGTTGGGAACACTTCACTCACCAACAGACAATTATACATTCTTTCCAAGTGCACACAAAACATTTATCAAGTAGAACATATACTAGACCATACAACAAATTGTGATAAATTTAAAAGAATTAAAGTAATATAAAATGTACTCTTCGAAGACATTAAATTTAAAAAAATAAAAAATGAGCCTTAGCCGGTTTGGCTCGGTGGATAGAGCCTCGGCCTGTGGACTGAAAGGTCCCGGGTTCGATTCCGGTCAAGGGCGTGTACCTTGGTTGTGGGCACATCCCCAGTAGGGGGTGCCCAGGAGGCAGCTAATCAATGTTTCTCTCTCATTGATGTTTCTAACTCTCTATCCCTCTCCCTTCCTCTCTGCAAAAAATCAATAAAATATATTTAAAAATATGAAACTAAAAAATAAAAAATGAAATGTTTCTTGATAATTCCCAAATATTAGAAACAAAATAAACACACATTTAAATAACTGAATGAACATGAAAAACAATTTTTGAGTATTTCTGAGATGCTGCTGAATTAGTATTTAGGAGGGAACTTACAGTTAAAATACTTATATTAGGAAAGAAAAATGTCCTCAAATCAATGACATAAGGTTTAACCTTAAATTTTTTCTGTAAATCTAAAACTGTTTAAAACGTTTAAAGTTTATTAAAATAAATTAATATAATTTGACTATATTAATATTAGACAAAGCAGATTTCAGACAATGAATATTACCTGAAATGAAGAATGTAATTTCTTAACAATAAATATGTCAGTTCATCAGGAAGATATAAAAATATTTTTCATTTATGCCTATAATAGCGTAAGTTTAAATATATAACACAAAAAGTGATGTGACTACAAAGTTAAAATACACATTCACAATCATAGTCTGAGGTTTCAAAATCCCTGCCATACAGTGAATGTTTGTATCCCCCCAGTTTCATATGCTGAAATATTAACTCCTAATGAGACAACATTAGTAAGTCGGGTATTTGGGAGATGAGTAGGAATTAAAAGTGAAGAACTCATGAGTGGGATTAGTTCCCTGATTAAGTATAGTAAGAAAGACCACCATCTACCTTATTGCCAGTTTTCCCTTTTATTTACATTGACCATCGGTATGATATTTTTCTTACAATTAATAAACCATTAATGCGAGTTGATTATTAACTACAGTACATACTGTATTCATTTCACCATTCCATTCAGAATACCACATTATAGTTAGTACTCATATATCTTTCCCTTGGTTTCCCTTGGCTGTGGCAGTTTCCAATTTTTTATTTATTTGTTTTAATTACTGTTAGATGCTGTCTTTTTGCATCCTTTTACTTTTATCCTGTGTGTGTGTGTGCATGTGTGTGTATTTACTTGAGTATGTGTTCCTTAGGCAGCATATAGATAGGTCTTACTTCCCCTTCTCCCTAGGTGACAATGTTTGTTGTTATTTTAAACATATTTTTACTGATTTTTAGAGAAGAAGGGAGAGGAAGAGAGAAATAAAAACATCAATGATAAGAGAGAATCATTGATCAGCTGCTTCTTACACAATCCCTACTGGGGATCAAGCCTACAACCTGGGCATGTGCCCTTGACCTCAATCGAACCCAGGACCCTTCAGTCTGCAGGCTTAGTCTCTATCCACTGAGCAAAATTGGCTAGGACAATGATACTTGTTTTTTAATTGGGCCAATATTTACCCATTAATCATTTCTCTTTAATGTTATTATTAATTTGGTTACTTTTAAGTCTATCTTCCTAGTTGTTTTTTGTTATTTTAATTTGTTTCTATTTTAGTTTTTAAGACTGACTATTTTCATAGTTTCATATATTCTTTTTTTGGCTTATTTTCAATAGTGTTTTTTATTTACTTAACTAAATAAAAAACACTGTTGACAATGATTTATCTCTTTTTAAGTCAGTAGAGGCCTGAAGCATGAAATTCATGCAAGAGTAGACCTTCCTTCTCCCAGCTGCTGGCACTGGCTTCCCTTTGGCACCCGGGACCAGGGCTTCCCTCTGGCACCTGGGACCCTCACAGCCTCGGCTTCCTCCAGAAGGTCATTTGGAAGGATGTTCAGAAGGATGTTAGTCTAATTAGCATATTATGCTTTTATTAATATAGATTTTAGTAATTGTTTTAGTGTTTCTAGTTTATGTCTTTGAATTATCAAAATGTAGTTTCAACTCATATTATGCCACTTCACATAGAGGAAAATAACTTTAAAATTATATACTTCAATTTCTCCTCGCCCAACCTTTCTCCTATGATTGCCACACATTTTACTTTTATGTATTTACTAGAGGCCTGGTGCATGAATTTGTGCACAGGTGGGATCACTTGGTCTGGCCGGTGATCAGGGCTGATAGGGGCCAGCCTACCAGAGGGTAGGACCATGGGAGGTTGGCTGGCCTGGAGGAGGAACTGTGGGAGGTTAGCCAGTTGTGGGATATTGACTGTGGGAGTGCATTGACCACTAGGAGGCAGCTCTTGCATGGAGCATCTGTTCCCTGGTGGCTAATGGATATCATAATGACCTGTCAACTGGTCATTTGGTTGTTCAGTCATTCAGTTGCTTAGGCCTTTATACACACACACACACACACACACACACACACGCACACTGGAGGCCTAGTGCATGAAAATTCATGCACCAAAGGGGGATCCCTCAGCGCAGCTTACCCCTTCTCACAGTCTGGGAGCCCTCAGGGGCAAGAGGTGTCCTGGCCATCAGGGGAAGGCAACACCCCCATCATACCTCTGTTGCTATCACTGCCGGCCATGCAAGCCTCAAGGCTCTGGTTACCTGAGCCTCAGGTGGCTCTGGGTGGCTGGGGGCAGCTGCCATCCAAGGCTTGCCTGTGCCTCAGGCCAGCCCTGGGCTGCTGGGGTGCTGAAGGGACCAGAGGTGCATACCTGCTGCCCCAGTGGGGTTGAGGGAACTAGGCACCACCATCTTGTGGCTGTGGGTGCCGCCATCTTTGAAGGCGTGACAGTCAATTAGCATAGTCCCTCCTTATTGGCTATGGGTGCCACCATCTTTGCTACAGCCTGAGGGTCAATTACCATATTCCTTCTTTATTAGATAGGATAGATAAACCTTACATTCTAATGTTATCATTTTTGTTCCAAAACTCAATTACCTCTTCAGCATTCTGTTCTGCGAACCAAGGCCACCACAGGTGTAAGCCAGGCCTTTTCTGGGTTTCCTATTTCTGCAGTAAAACATGGGCATTTTCTGAGTACAAAAGACTGGAGTATTTTTAGGTCTTACCTCATTCGTTGTCCATCTTTCACAGCCCAATGTCTTTTATACACTGAAAAAGAATGTTTAGCAAACTGCTACATCATATATTTTGTTTGTATCAGTGGGAGGTACATTTGGTTCTTGTTATTGCATTTGGTTCAGTGGTTAAGCATTGCACTATGACCAGGAGGTTATGGTTCAATTCCTGGTCAGAGTGCATGCCAAGGTTGCAGGCTCCATCCCCAGTGTGGGGCATGCGGGAGGCAGCTTACCAAAGATTCCCTCTCATCGTTGATGTTCCTATCTCTCTATCCCTCTCCCTTCCTCTCTGAAGTCAATAAAAATATATTTTAAAAAATAGTAGAGCCCCAGGCAAGGTGACTCACTGGCTAGTGCCTCCCTGTTCATGTGTGCCTCCCTCCCTTACACTCTTTCTGAAAAGCAATGGAAAAAGTGTCCTCTGGTTAGGGTTAAAAAAATTATAGTTCTAGCAGATAGTTAGGACCTCATGAGAAAGTCTCTCTCTCTCTCTCTATTTCTCTCTCTCTCTCTCTCTCTCTCTCTCTCTCTCTCTCTCTCTCTCACACACACACACACACACACATGACACACACACACACACACAGTTTAGCTTCTCAAATCCAAGGCTTCTTTGTACTAGAAATTATGGAATTATATTTAACAAAACAATGCAATGCTACATAGTAATGAGATGCAATAGGAGAAACACCAGACTTGAAGTCAGACCACCTGGATTAAAATTCAGAAATGTAGCTCTGTGAATCTGAAAAAAATGACATAGCCCAGCTCAGACTCATTTTCTCATATGAAAAACTGAGTTAATAATTCCAAGCTTGCAAGGTTCTATTGAAGACCAGAATGCCAAGCATAATAGATCCTCTAAAGAGCTTGTGCTTCTTCCCATTAAAATGGGCTTGATTTCATATTCACTTGCATAAACTTTAGTGCTCAATATGCACTGGACACCAGAATGTGTCACAATTTACCATCTAAAGACTCTGTCAACATAAACTACTGCATGACCCCATTCATAGCTGAGGAAATAGAATCTCCATAAAATAGATCATCATGGCAGAATGAGAAAGTATTTTCCATAGGACTTGAACCTGGTGTAGTTTAACCCACACTTTTTCTTCTTCACTCTTCAGAGTTTAAGCTTCCTTTTCATAAAATAAATTATATGAATATATTATTCTTAGGATATGAATCTAATCTCAGGATTTTAAAATATTCTATAGTAGTGTTTGCTATTAATTCACTATCTAATCTAATAAAAGAGTAGTATGCAAATTAACCCTCACTCAGTTACACCTAAGCCACACCCACCAGCCAAGCCACACCCACCAGCCAAACCATGCCCACCAGCCAATCAGAGCCATGATATGCAAATTAACCCAGTCAAGATGGCTACTGGCAGCCACAGAGCTAGAGCAAACAGGAAGCCAGCGATGTAGGAAACTGCCTGCTTAGGCCGGCTGTGGCCTCTGCTCAAGGCAACAATGTTTCAATTATAGAAGCCACAGAGCTGAAGCAAACAGGAGGCTTCGTTGCCTGCCTAGGCAGGCTGTGGCCTCTGCTCAAAGCAACAAAGCTTTAATTATAGAAGATAAATAAACCCCAGAAACCTGCTTCCAACCAGCCTCACTGGGACCTTGGGTCAATAGGAGCTGTGGGCAGCCTGCAAGCAGTCCTCAGCCCCTCACCCAGGCTGGCCAACCCTCATGGGGTGAGGTTTCCCCCTGGGGTGCTTGGCAAGCCTGCAAACAGCCATCAGCCTCTCACCCAGGCTGGAGATTCCCTGAGGGGTCCCAGACTGTGAGAGGGCACAGGCGGGGCTGAGGAACGCCCCCTGAGTGCACAAATTTTTGTGCACCAGCCCCTAGTATATATATAATTCTATGGGATCGATAGAATTACAGATTTCACTTCCACAAATTCTATATTGTAATAAATATTCAAAATGTTACTTTTCAGTGTGTGCACTTCATTTTATTTATTTATTTATTTATTTATTTATTTATTTTTATTTTAAATTTTTAAAAATTATTTTTGTTCATTTCAGAGGGAAAAGGAGAGGGAGAGAGAGAGAAAAAAACATCAATGGTGAGAGAGAATCATTAATTAACTTCCTCCTGCATGTCTCTGACCAGGGATGGAGATCAAAACCCAAACATGTGCCCCACATAAGAATTGAACCATGACCATCTGGTTCATAATCAATGCTTAACCACTCTACCATGCTATCTGGGTGAGTGCGCTTAGTTTTACATATGAAATTAATATGGTAAACGGTTATTGTTTCCCTTTAAATATTTTTTTAGCTATGTTACTCTCAAAGTACTCTTAGTTAAGGCCTAAAATAATACAAAAATGCATAACCTTGATAGGGCAGCTGCCACTTTTTATAGCTTATAATTCAGCATATTTTGGTTATTCTTTATCATCTTTATGATATGACTAGGGGCCTGGTGCACAAAAATTTGTGCACTCGGGGTGGAGGGAGTCCCTCAGCCCGGCCTGCCCTCTCTCACAGTCTGGGACCCCTCAGTGGATGTCCTATGATGGCCCCAGTCTGCCAGGCGCCTTTTGTGTGTGTGTGTGTATGTGTGTGTGTCACCACTGGGGACCTGCCCCCAGCCTCATCTGAGTCTCGGAGCAGTCCTCCTGTGTGTGTCTACCTGCCGGGGGCCTGCCCCAGGCACACCGTGGAGGCTTGGAGCAGGCACCCCCTCCCCTGCATGTTGTTCTCTTTTTTGAGCTGTGACCAGGGCTGGGTGTGGCCTGCCTCCCAAGCCTGCCTACTGCCCACCTTCCTCCAGTCACCAGAAAGCAGGGAAAACCCCACCTTGTGGTCAGGCCAGCCTTTTCCTGCTCCCTGATCCCCAGAAGTGACCTCGGAAGCCGCCAAGCAGGCCACCAACTTTTTCCCACTCACCTGTCCCCTGCTGCTTTCCTTTCCCACTTCCCGGTGCCGCCAAGGGGTCTGGGGAGCTGCCAAGCAGGATCCCGGCCCCTGCAGCCTTGCTTTCCCGCTCCCTGATGCCCTGCAAAGGGCCTGGGCAGCCACCAAGCAGGCCGCCGACCCCCTGCCACCTCTTACCCGCTTCCCGGTGCCCTCCAACTCTGCCGCCTCTTTCCCACTCACGGGTCCTGGGTCCTGCGCTGTCCCACCCTGCAGCCACTCTGTGCACTCGGGAGGTCCCTCAGCCCGGCCTGTGCCCTCTCGCAGTCTGGGAGCCCTCGGGGGATGCCCACCTGCTGGCGTGCCTGACCAGCCTGGGTGAGGGGCTTTAAGGCTGCCCACAGCTCCCATTGACCCAACGTCCCAGCAAGGCTGGCTGGAGGCAGGTTACTGTGATTTATCTCCTATAATTGATGCTGTTCCTTGAAGGCCTGGGGTTATCTTCTGTAATTGATACACTGTTCCTTTAAGGCGGCCTTCTAACTACTAATGAAGCCTCCTCTGCTTCACCTTGCAGCGTCTATAATGAAACAATTGTTACTTTTACTGGTTAGGCCCGGGCTGCTATGTCCTTCAGCTCCCGAGGATTCTATGATTGTTATATTGTTTCAAATGTTTCAAATCTGTTTCGCTAGAGCCAGTTTAAGTGGAGAGGCTGCAGCTTCACTTTCGTTCCTGCTGCAATGGAAACTGCCCTTTACTTAGGTCCGTGAGTGGCGGCCTCCATGTTGGCTGGGCTAATTTGCATACAGCTGCTCTGATTGGCTGGTGGGCGTGGCTTACCCTGTCTCGGAGAAACGGTTAATTTTAATATTTCGCTTTTATTAGTTTAGATCGTTTCTATCACAAGACTGCAAATTGACAATATTAAAAAAACAGTATTTCAGAGGGTTGGCAAAGGTCATAACCTTTCTTAAAGGCACATGCTACTATTTCATGGTAATATATATTTTTTAACATTTTTATTTATTTCAGAGAGGAAAGGAGAGAGAGAGATAGAAACATCAATGATGAGAGAGAACCACTGGTAGGTTGCCTCTTGCACACACCCTATTGGGGATCAAGCCCACAACCCAGGTATGTGTCCTCGACCTGAATAGAACCTGGGACCCTTCAGTCCACAAGCCAACTCTTTACCTATTGAGTCAAACCAGCTAGGGTATCATGGTAGTAATTTTAAATGTTTTGTATTAGCAGCACTCTGAATCATTATAGTGAGGATTACATTTTCCCCCTAATACTAGCATTTTATACTCTTTCAGGGTGACATTTTCTTTTGGTCTATTTTGAGCTGATCTCTCTTTCTATCAAATAATCTTTGGTAAAAATATTTTCACACTACATTTCTTATATATGATCTTTAAGATTGTATTTTTCAGTCTGATTCTGTCTCCTCTCTGAACTTATAGACACATGCTACTTTTACCACAATCTCAGAAGCACAGAACATCACCACTGTGTCACCTTTCAGGTCTACTCACTTTTCCACTGGCCAAGTTCTCAAGGACCTACCTGTCTTGTTACTTTTTCATGTTTCTCTTCTCAGCCACCTCTACTATCACCTTCCAGTTAAAATGACTCCAGGCACCTTAAGTACCACACATCCACTTGCTGCCATGTTTGCTCATGTCATTTTTGAGAAGAAAATTCTAGAGTAGCTTAGGTCTAGATCAATAGTGAGAAACATCAGGGTATCCATGCACACACATGCACAGGCACATGTAAATTCTTTCTTTCTTTGAAAAGCTTAGTGGTTCAGAGCTCAGAATCTTGAGATCCAAGTCCAGCTTTTTTTTAATAATAACGGCATGGCATTCAACACATTGCTTAGCCTCCTGTGTTTCAAGATTATCCTATCTAATAAAAGAATAATATGCTAAATAGCAGTCACTTCATGATAAAGATGGCGGCACCCACAGCCAATAAGAAGGGAATATGCGAATTGATGCAACAAATATGGCAGCACCAACTGGAGCCATGGAGCCAGCCAGAGCGGGTGAGAGGTTTGGCTTGCCTTCCTGGGTCACCCCAATGACCCAGGAAGCCGAGCAAGCTGGCTGAAGGAGACCCAGGAAGCCAAGCTGGCCTCATGACCACCGTTCAGACAAAGCCACAGTGGCAGGGCCGAGGCAGAGGTGGTCAGAGGCAATCAGGCCATCGTGAGGGGAAGTTGGTGGTGATCAGGCCAGCAGGGGAGTGTCAGTTGGGGCCAAGCAGACCAGCAGGAGGGACAGTAGAAGGTGAGCAGGCCAGCATGGTGGGCAGTTGGGAGCAGGCTGGCAGTGGGGGGCAGTTGGCTGTGATCAGGACAGTGGAAAGGGCAATTTGGGGTAAGCATGTTGCAAGGGG
>PVJC01030502.1:10976-21253 GCA_004026665.1 Murina feae | reverse complement strand
GATCAGCGGGTGGCAGGTGATGTGTGTGGGGTGGGTGGGGTGAGATGTGTGGGTGGCAGGTGGCAGGTTGTGTGGTACAGGCTGGGCTGAGGGACCCCCGAGTGCACAAATTTTTGTGCACCGGGCCCCTAGTTAGTAATAAAGAAACAGAGTTTCTGGAGGAAGAGGCCCAGAAATCAGGATTTTAGAAAGATCCCCAGGTGATTCTCAGGTGCAGCCAAGGTTGAGAACCACCACTCTAAAAAGAGGCAGTTCAAGGAAAAATCTAGGAGAGGACGAGGAGGATAGTTTTTCCAGGAGGAGACCAGTCCCTCTCCCAATTCAGAAGGAAGCAAAGAAGTTCCTGGGATCTTTCCATAGAGATAGATGAGCAGTAAGTCAGGGACTTCCTGGATGTTCAGCTGAAGAGTTTATATTTTTTAAAAAAAAATATTTTATTGATTTTTTACAGAGAGGAAGGGAGAGGGATAGAGAGCTAGAAACATCAATCAGCTGCCTCCTGCACACGCCACACTGGGGATGTGCCCGCAAGCAAGGTACATGCCCTTGACCGGAATCGAACCTGGGACCCTCCAGTCTGCAGTCTTCTCTATCCACTGAGCCAAACAGTCAGGGATGAAAAGTTTATCTTTAAAGGCACAGTGCTTCCTGTTCTCATTCATGAATTAATTTAATAAATTTATTGAGCACTTTCTATTTGTCCATCTCTAACTGTTGAGTTGGCAGAAAGATGAAAATTGAGTGACTTTTAGATAGGAGATGCTTAAGACAAAGATGAGAGGGAAAAAGTCCCTATCAGGAAAAAGGTAGCTCATATTTGACTCATCCCGGTTGTCTAATATTAGGAAAGAGCACTGCACTCTGAATCAGGAGTCTGAGGCTCTGCCACTTGCTAGCTTTGTGGTAGGGGGTAAGTTACACTCTGGGTGAGCCTTGGTTTTTTTCAATTGAGAACTTTTGTCTAAAATGTTTTCTTAACTTCTCATCCAGATCTGTAATTTATGAGATAAAATGGTTCAAAGAGACCATGGATAGCACTAACTATAGAAAAACAGGAGATCCTGGCACTGCCAACCAAATACTACTCTTTACAGAAATAAGCTCTTCTCCACTCAGTTTGGACTTTCCAATGAGTTGAAGTAGAATTCTCCATGCCACTGGAAAACGCTAAGGCTTATGATGGTGATTTTCTGACTTCTTTATAGTGTCTCTTGCCACCCATGTGATCCATACCAACTCTCATCCTAACCTCAAAAGTTTGAGAATGTGGGGAGGGTGACTTGGTTGTGAAAAGAGAATGACCTTATTACTTTTGATGCCCAGTTTCGCCATTTACCCCCACACCAAATTTATATGTTGAGGTGAACTGTTGTTCCCTTACATCAAATTTATATGTTGAAGTGCTCACCCCAGTACTTCAAATGCAACCCTGTTTGGAAATAGGGCCATTGTAGATCTAATTAGGTGTAAGATGAGGTCATGGTGGAGTACAATGGATCCCTACACCAACATACTGATGTCATTATAAAAAGGGGCAATTTGGACACAGGGACACACACACACAGGGAGAACCCCATGTGAAAATTGGAGTCACACTGCCATAAGCCATGGGATTACCAGAAGTTGGGAGAGAGCCCAGGAAGAGATCTTTCTATACTAACCAGAGGGAGCAGGGCCCTGCTGGCATCCTGATCTTGGACGTTTAGCCCCCAGAACTATGAGACAATAAATTTCTATTGTTTAAGCGGCTCTGTTGTACTTTATGTTAAAGTAATCAAACAAGGAGGCCATTGGTTGGAGGTGTAGACCTTGGTAGTCTACGTAAGCAAACCAAGATCCAAGCTAGGGTGAATTGCTGTAAACGCCTCAAGGTTAAGAGCAACCAATCAAAAACAACCAGTTAGGCTTCCCCCCAATTGAAACTGCTGAAGCTATCGCTAAACAGATAATTTCCTTCCTTGCTTCCAAATCTTTTGTAGAAAAAGCTCTCCCCTGGTTCCTGTTGGTGGAATGCTCCTAACTACTTCCAGTTTGGGGCTACCCAATTCAAATCCATGTTTGCTCAAATAAAATCTTAAAAATTGTAATATAATTCAATTTATCTTTTATTATTCCTTACAACAGCCATAGCAAACTAATATACCTTCTATGCAATCTTGGGAAACTCAGACAAATTCTATGAGTTCAAATTTACTCAGTAGAAACTGAAAACATATAGGAAGGTTTATTTTATTTTTTTTTAAATATGCCTTACTCTTTAACTTTCACCATGCATGGTTCCTAGTACCCAAATATACCATGACTTTGCTTGTTTACTTACAGCTATATATTTCCTGTTTTTACTATATTGCAACACTTTTTAGAAATAAAAAATTCATAATAGCAAAATTTACATTTAGTAGGCAGCTGTTTGCCCTGACTTTTATGAACACATTTCTTTTCAATAGCATATAAAATGAATTGGAAGTTTAGAGTTATTCTTTTGGGCCATGTATATGTGTGTGTGTGTGTGTGTGTGTGTGTGTGTGTGTGTTCGTTCCATTAAAAGTAACCAAATCAAGCCCTGGCCAGGTAAATCAGTTCGTTAGAGCATCGGCTCGATATGCCAAGGTTTTGGGTTTGATCCCTGGTCAGGGCACATATAAGAATCAAACAATGAATGCATAAATACATGGAACAACAAATCGATGGCTCTGTCTCTCTGTCAAATCAATAAGTAAAAAAATTAAAAATAATTGAATTAGTGCAGATGAGATTAAATGAGACTTTTTAAAATGAGGTCATTTTTAAACAGAGCACCAGACAGACATAATGGTTAGATGCTTTTGACAGCAATTATAAAATAACTAGAGGCCCAGTGCACAAGAATTTGTGCACTGGGGGTGGGAGGGGTCCCTCAGCCCATCCTCTCACAGTCTGGGACCCCTGGGGGATGTCTACCTGTTGGCTTAGGCCCTCTCCCCAAGTGATCAGGCCTAAGCTGACAGTCAGACATCCCTCTGGCAGCCCAGGAGCCCTCAGGGATGCCCACTTGCCAGCAGGGAGCAGGCCTAAACTGCAGTCAGACATCCTTAGTGCTGCTGAGGAGGCAGGAGTGGCTCCCACCACCACCACTGTACTGGCAGCCCTCAGCCTGGCTTGTGGTTGAGCAGAGCTCTCCCTCTGGGAGTGCACTGATCACCAGGGGCAGCTCCTGCATTGAGCGTGTGCCCCCTGGTGGTCAGTGTGTGTCATAGTGACCAGTCATTTGCAGTGGTACTGCTGTTAGGGTTAATTTGCATATTACCCCTTTATTATAGGATAGAGGCCTGGTGCATGGGTGGAGGCCGCCTGGTTTGCCCTGAAGGATGTTCTGGATCAGGGTGGGGGGTCCTGTTGGGGTGCCTAGTCAGCCTGGGTGAGGGACTGATGGCTGTTTGAAGGCTGGCCACAGCCCCTTCAGGAAGGGGGTTCCTTCTGGGATACCTGCCCAGCCTGGATGAGGTGCTGAGGTCCGTTTTCAGGCTGGCCACAGCTCCTTCAGGGAGAAGGGTCCTGCTGGGGTGCCTGGCCAGCCTGGGTGAGAGGCTGATGGCTGTTTGCAGGCTGGCTAAGGCCCCAGTGAGGCTGGCTGGAAGCAGGTATCTGGGATTTATATGTCTTCTATAATTGAAACTTTGTTGCTTTAACCGGAGCCCAGGTCAGGTTGCCCCTGACAACCCAGGCTTCCAGCACTTCCTTGATCCCAAGCCGGCTGGAAGCAAGTATCTGAGGTTTATTTATCTTTTATAATTAAAACTTTGTTGCCTTGAGCGGAGGCCACAGCCGGCAAAGGAAAGCAGGAACCTTAGCTTCTTCCATCTCTGGGGCAAGCCTCCTGCTTGTTCCAGCTCTGTGGCTGCCAGCCACCATCTTGGCTGTGTTAATTTGCATATAGTTGCTCTGATTGGCTGGTGGGCGTGGCTTAGGTGTGGAGGAGTGACAGAAATTTGCATATTACTCTTTTATTAGATTAGATGAGCATCAAATTCAGGTCAAGTATTTTTTGAAAAAGATTTATTTTATTTTATTATTTTTAATGATTAATTTATTTTGGTCAGCTCTTAAAATTAATAAAAGTGGTTTCAAATCTTTACTCATAGTTTTTGTTATTTAAGCTTTGCTCACACAAATATTTATTATCATTAATGGTGGGAAAACCTAAGTTCCAAGGCTAAGAAAATAGCATACCTGAGAAGTCATTATTTAATTAATTTTGCAGAATCTAAGGAAGAACAGTTCTTTTCATTTCTGGGTAGTAATATTGCATTATTGGTAAGAATATTTCCCATATGCTAAAGTTAGAAGCACTGATTTAGAAAGAAAAATATTGTAAAAGGACCTTATAATTAGATTTTTGGATTAGATGCGTGTATATGAATAAGTATGAATGTGTGCTTGTTCATGTGTGTGTATTAATTAATAAATCTGGAAATAAATATTCAGTGGAACTTTTCAGTGTCCTAGTGGAATCATCCAACCTCTTCCTGGTTGTCCATTGAAACAGAGGCAGTAAGGGCCATTGATTAAGAAGGTAATGATTCTCCAAACAAACACAAAATGACATCGTAGGCTAGACCAATGATTTGCTAGTGCAGGAATTTGAAAAGCTGATAGTGGCATCAATGGATTATATTATGGTAATAATAATAATAATAATAATAATAATAATAATAATAATAATTATAGTCACTCTTTGTTGAGTAAGTGTCAGGTTCTACTAGGCAATTTATATATGGGTGGTATTTAATCCTTATAGTTAAATGTAATAGATATTGTTATTACAGATTTATAGATGAGGAAACTTAGGCTCAGAGAGAATAACCACATTGTCCAAGGTAAGAGCAGGGTCAAGATCAATAAAACAAATTTGTGTTGTGCCAAAGCCATAGTAATATTACTATTTGCAAATATACTCACACTTTCTTTTTTTCTTTTTTTAAAAATTTTGTTTTATTGCTTAAAGTATTACAAGGAGTGTTAAAAAAGTCTCCATTTTTTCCCCGTGACCTTCCCCCCTCCTCCCTTACCCCCCATTGTCTTGTGTCCATTGATTATGCTTATATGCATGCATACAAGTCCTTCAGTTGATCTTTTAACTCCCCTGAAACCCTCACGAGCCTTCCAGTTGTAGTGTGACAGTCTATTCAATGCTGTTCTGCCTCTGTATCTGTTTATGTTCATCAATTTATAATGGTCTTTATTATCCATAAATAAGTGAGATCATGTGGTATTTTTCTTTCATTGACCTTCTTATTTCACTTAGCATAATGCTCTCCAGTTCCATCCATGCTGCTGCAAATGGTAAGAATTCCTTCTTTTTTACAGCAGCATAGTATTCCATTGTGTAGATAGATGTACCACAGTTTTCTAATCCATTCAACTGCTGATGGGCACTTAGGCTGTTTCCAAATCTTAGCTATGGTAAATTGTGCTGCTATGAACATAGGGGTGCATATATCCTTTCAGATTGGTGTTTCTGGTTTCTTGGGATATATTCCCAGAAGTGAGATCACAGGGTCAAATGGGAATTCCATTTTTAATTTTTTGAGGAAACTCCATACTGTCCTCCACAGTGGCTGCACCAGTCTGCATTCCCACCAGCAGTGCACGAGGGTTCCTTTTTCTCCACATCCTCTCCAGCACTTGTTGTTTGTTGATGATAGCCATTCTGACAGATGTGAGATGATACCTCATTGTTGTTTTGATTTGCATCTCTCGGATAAGTAGTGACTTTGAGCATGTTTTCATATGTCTCTTGGCTTTCTGAATGTCCTCTTTTGAAAAGTGTCTATTTAGGTCCTTTGCCAATTTTTGATTGGATTGTTTGTTTATCTTCCTTTTATTAAGTTGTATGAGTTCCCTGTGAATGTTGGAGATTAAACCCTTATCGGAGATAACATTGGCAAATATGTTCTCCCATGCAGTGGGTTTTCTTGTTGTTTTGTTGATGGTTTCTTTTGCTGTGAAGAAGCTTTTTATTTTGATGTAGTCCCATTTGTTTATCTTCTCTTTAGTTTCCAATGCCCTAGGAGCTGTATCGGTGAAAAAATTGCTTCAGCATATGTCTGAGATTTTGTTGCCTTTAAATTCCTCTAATATTTTTATGGTTTCCTGTCTTACATTTAAGTCCTTTATCCATTTTGAGTTTATTTTTGTGTATGGTGTAAGTTGATGGTCTAGTTTTATTTTTTTTGCATATTTTTTTGCAATTTTCCCAACTCAATTTATTGAAGAGACTGTCTTGACTCCATTGTATGTTCTTGTCTCCTTTATCAAGTATTAATTGAGCATATTGGTCTGAGTCGATTTCTGGGTTCTCTATTCTATTCCATTGATCTATATATCTGTTCTTGTGCCAGTACCAGGCAGTTTTGAGCACTATGGCTTTGTAATATAGCTTGATATCTGGTATGGAGATCCCTCCTACTTTGTTCTTTCTCAGGATTGCTGCAGCTATTCGGGGTCTTTTTTTTATTCCAGATGAATTTTTGGAGAGTTTGTTCTAGGTCTGTAAAATATGCTGTTGGTTCCCACTCTTTCTAATGTCATTCTCACAAGTACCCATCATTCTAAAAATTTTAACTTATCTAATCTAATAAAAGAGCAATATGCAAATTGATCATCACTCCGAGACACATAAGCCACGCCCACCAGACAAGCCATGCCCACCAGCCAATCAGAGTGGCTGTATGCAAATTAACCCAGCCAAGATGGAGGTCGGCAGCCATGGAGCTAGAATAAACAGAAGGCTTCCATTGCAACTGCCTGACTAGGCCGGTGGGCCTCTGCTCAAGCAACAGTGTTTCAATTATAGAAGAAAAATAAACCCCAGAAACCTGATTCTAGCCAGCCTCACTGGGATGTTGGGTCAACGGGAGCTGTGGGCAGCCTGAAAATGGCCCTCAGCCCCTCACCCAGGCTGGCCACACCCCCATGGGGGGAGGGTTTCCACTGGAGGCTTGGCCAGCCTGCAAACAGCCATCAGCCCTTCACCAGGCACACCACCAGGTGGACATCCCATGAGGGGTCCCAGACTTTGAGAGAGCAGAGGCTGGGCTGAGGGACCCCCCTCCTTGAGTGCACAAATTTTTGTGCACTGGGCCCCTAGTAATTTTATTTTATGATTAAAAAATAACTACTAAATGTCCATGGTTCAAAATTCAGTATGTGTAAAAAAATAGAATAAAAACAGTTCTCCTTTCCTCTCTGGTTCCCCAGTCCTTTAGGTCCACTTTTCAACAATTATCCCTCAAATATGTTCTTGTGTATATTTATAGAATATTTTCACTTGACACTATATATATCATGATCCTTCCAGACCCTGACCAGTCTTAACCATATGTTTATAAACTCTGTTGGATCTGTTAGCATCAAAGTTATCTAGAGACGCCTGTGCAATCTTTTGCAAGTGTATAAGTGGTATTTGCTGGGTTTGATCAGCAAATTTTGAAGCAGAAGTAGTTATATTACTTCCCCAGGGCAGTCAGTAAATTATAGGGCTTTATATTTAAAAAAATCCAAATTGAATACCCATTACCAAGATGAAAAACAATAAAGAAAATGTTAATATAAGAATTAGAGGACACAAGGTGCATAACCAAGAACTGAGATAAAGATATAGAGGAGTGATGCAAAATCTGAAATTAAAATGTGTTTGATGTATAAACATAGCCTTAAGGATAGACTATCAAAAAATACATGCAGGAGTGAAAAATGCATCCAACTGAAATACCAGAAGCCACACAGCCCATCCCTAACCCGTAATTCCATTGAAGAACAATTCACACTATCAAGAAAAGCTCTTAGATGTAGAAAGCAAAACCCTTACCAGTACAGATGCTCAGCATTTAGGAAACAATTTGGACATGGGAAACAATATAATCTCTTTTCCCCATGATGTGTCAGCGGAGAATAGATCAAAAAGCATCAGCTCGAGGAGTCCAGCAGGGACTAAAAATGGGGAGGATTTTCACATTCAGAGGCCTGGAGAAAAGAGCAGAAGAAAGATACAGGTGATTTTTCTGATTAATCTTAGCAATAGCTCTAAAACATTTATTTATTTATTTACTAGTGGCCTGGTGCATGAAATTCATGCACATTAAAAGAGGATTAGAGGAAATATTTTAATATTGCTATTTGCCCTTTCTCTATAATAGAAGTGTCAGATATTAAAGAAAATTAGTAAAATGTATATGAAAATCTTCCTCCTGTCAGAGTCTGGGGTGCACCATGGAACCCAGAGTCAAGTCTTCAACCACCCATGTGCACCTCAAAATCACTCAAGACCCAAACTTGGATGGCCCCCCTTCATTGGGCTAGATCCAGACCTGGCCGGTCCCACCCTGTCAAGCCCTGCCAGGTGGGGGGGGTACAGTTTCAGGACCCCTGGGTGCCAGGGCAGGGGGGCATGGCCTGAGGTCCCCCATCAAGCCCTGCTGGTGGAGGGAGTGGCCTGTGATCCCCCAGCCTGGCGCCGGGGCAGGGGGCACAGCCTGAGGTCCCCTGGCCTGGTGCTGGGGTGGGGGGCACAGCCTGAGGTCCCCTGGCCTGGGGCCAGGGCGGGGGGCATGGCCTGAAGTCCCCTGGCCTGGCACCAGGGAAGAGGGTGCAGGCTGAGTTCCTCTAGCTTGGTGCCAGGGCGGGGGGAGCAGCCTGAGGTCTCCTGTCAAGCCCTGCAGGTGGAAAGCATGACCTGAGGTTCCCTGTCAAGCCCCATGCAGGAGGTAGGTGGGTGCATAGCCTCAGGTCCCTGCTGATTGCTCCTTAAGGCTTGTTATGGAAACTTAGCCTCAGTTGTGGGTGCAAACTGACCGGAGTGACAGTCAATTTGCATATTATCTCTTTATTATATAGGATTTTTAATTTTTTAAAAAATTTATTTCAGAGAGGAAGGGAAAGGGAGAGATAGAAACATCAATGATGAGAGTTATTGATCAGCTGCCTCCAGCATGCCCCCTACTGAGAATGAGCCCACAACCCAAGCATGTGCCCTTGACCAGAATCAAACTTAGAACCCTTCAGTCTGCAGGCCAACGCTTTATCCACTGAGCCAAACCAGCGAGGGGAGCCCTGAAACATTTAGCACCCCATTCGGTTGCTTACCAGGCATTGAGTCTTCCTTTGAATGTAGGAAAAGCACAAACTGGCATCCTGTCTGCAAGTTTTGCAGGCACACCCTGTATCATTCACTCACAATTCTCTAAAGTATGTAATTCAGTTCACTCCCATGAACATGCATCAGGTCCTCCTTACAAGATGCTGAAATGCAAAATAAGTTTGCAGAACATCTCTTTCATTGAGATGCTTGCCTCAACTATAAAAGAAGAGGGTAAAATGAATTGCTTTCTGATCAAGCGTTTTTATACATTCAGATTATTTATTTAGTTTTGTGATGCTCTTGACAGTCCTTAGAATACTCCTTGGTTTTATAGCTGCCATTGGCAACAAATGGTCTCAAAATACCCATGAAATATCTCCTCCTGGATTTCATTATGCAGTTTCTAGCAAAGACTTTTCCTTCTGAAAAAAAAAGAAAAAGAAAAAAAGAAAAAAAAAAGAAAGCAATATTTAATTACAGCCATGTTCATGATCTGAGAAATTGGCTTATGCCTTTTGATCTCAGATTTACACCAATTTTTCAGGAATTCATCTTGAATTCTTCTCTAAGCCCTAGCTTTCTTACAAACAAGAACTTGGGTGTGTGTTTATTACCTTTGGACTGACACAGAAATATATATGAATGTATATATCTCCCTGTCTCCTTTCTCAAGAAATTTGAGAAAGGCTGGAAAAATGCATACATTTGCAAAGGGATAAAATTGGAACCTCAGAATCCAGGAACATAAGGGAAAGAAAATATCAAACTAAATCTTGTGTGAATCAGTTGCATGACATGAGGACTGCAAATTTGGCTCTAAGCTTCATAACTGGCAAAGGCAAAGAAAGAAACATTATTCGAAGAGTCACAGGGTCTAAAAGCTATGAGGAAGCACAGCTTTTCTGGGTACTGAGTCCTGAGAGAAATCTCTCCCCAGGATCCTCATAAAAGTAACACTATGAAGCATGTTAGATGATATAAAAATGCCTCAGAAGTTTCACATGATTTTTTTCCATAATGGGCCTTAATGTGGGAGGATGGCAGATATCAAAAGGTAATTCAGTTAATGCAAGGCTAGGAGGAACCAGACATTCTCAGCTTCAGCCAGTTTCCCTATGAGGATGAGGATTTCTTTCTTTTCTTCTTCTTCTTCTTCTTC
>PVJC01030502.1:0-10876 GCA_004026665.1 Murina feae | reverse complement strand
AACCCAGCGAGGGCAGGATGAGGATTTCTTAATTTGATTCTGACCCGCTTAAGGCTTCTATCTAGGGTAGGAAGATTAAAATGAGTTCCTTTAAATTAGAAGTATTTTAACACAAGTAGCTGTTGCAATTTAGATGGGATAACACAGGTAAGGAAAGCAAGCCTAGAAGAGAACCCGGAATAGAGTAGGATATAAAGAAATGTGAGTTTCCATGAGTCCCTTAGCATGAAGCACTTTCTTGGTAAGTTTGGCAATGCAGTGTAATGAAATGATTGTGACCATGACCATTGTGGCGAGGCAGACTGGTGGTTAATGGTTGTGGCATCCTTTGGAAGCACCAATGGTGCCCAAAGTATCTTTCTAAGTTTTTTCTTAGGGAACTCTAAGGTTTTGATTGTGCTGAATTCTCAAGGTCTGAGTCATAGATCCCTTTGAAAAGCTAAACAAATCTATGAGTTTTCTTCATGGAAAAAGACCCATGCCAAATTCTCCATACCATTTCATGATGTTCAAGGACCCCCTCAGTCCTGTAACTCTCCAGAGTTAGGAGACTCTGAGTGGCATGTCCCCGGATCCCGCAAAAACAAAAACAAAAACAAAAATACTCTACATTCCCATGATCATTTTTATTAATGAGTTGGGTTCTGAAGACAATGATGACATACCAACCAAATGTATGGTTAAGACTATGGCCAGAAAGAGAGAAATCACATTATTTGGCACACAAATTTAATATGACAACACTAAATAGAAGCGACAGTGAACTCATGCATTTAGAGTGTGTTATGGGTTGAACTGTATTCTCCCCAAATTCATATATTAAAACTTTAACCTCCAAAATGTGATGTTATATTGAGATAGGACTTTAAAGAAGTGATTAAGTTAAAATGAGGCTGTTAGGATGAGCTTAATCCAATATGTCTGGTGTCCTTATTAGAAGAGAAAATTTGGACTCCACAAGGGGACACAGAGGAAAAACCATGTGAAGAGAGAGCAAGAGGACAGCCATCATAATAGTGGTGTTCATTAGTCTATAAGCTAAGAGAGAGGCTTCAGTAGAAACTAATCCTGCTGACACTTGGATCTTTGACTTTTAGCCTTCAGAACTGAGAAAATACCATATTTTTCCATGTATAAGATGCCCCTTACTTTTCCAACCCAAAATTAAGGAGTCAATATCTACACTAATAAAAGAGAAACATGCAAATTGGTGTCACGCCACTATGCCCACCAGCCAATCGGATGAGTATGCAAATTAACCCAACAAAGATGGCAGTTAATTTGCATACACAGGCACAGAGCAAAGCCTAAAGGCTCTGGCGGAGTGAAGACTGAAGCCTGAAGAGGCTTGGCTTCTCCGTTGCGGCAGGAGTGAAGGCCTGGGTCCCGGGTGCCAGAGGAAAACCCGTGCCATCAGCCAGGGGAAGGGAAGGCCTATTGCATGAATCTCTTCATGCAACAGGCCTCTAGTTTTAAACATAAAACAGAACACATTTTTATTTAGTAATTACTGCAGGAAATATTTACATACCAGTACTATGATAATATGCAGCATATCTGTTCACTTTATTCAGCCTCTGTTGCATCACTGCTCTCTTCTTCATCATTATTAGTTCCAAACATATCAATTTCTTCAACTTCTATTGTATCGCTGTTGTCTTCTGAGTCACTGTCTATTATATGTGAGATCACCCTCATATACTGGTGGCATTTTCTGAGCTAATTTTGTTCATGTTCTCATGGCTAACCATTCCTTCCTCATGAAATTGAAGCACCGTTTTGCCTTTCCTGTAAAATCAACAATGTTCATTTCGCTTGCAAACATTCTTGCCTGACACCGAATAAGCTTGATTGACACATATAAGCCACTCCGGTGCTGCTCCATAATTCAAGTCCTAAGCCTCTGCTCCAAGTTTGCCCATTTTTCTGGTTTTCCTCTAAAGGCCTTCTTTTTTTGGCATCTTAAAGGTTGTTCTTCCTGTTTTCTCCACTGTCTGATCAGACACTCAGTGAGAGGAGGTCCAAATTGTCTCTCTGCAGCTCTATTTCAATGCTCTTTTGCACAGTTGATTACATTCAGTTTGCATTTTGTACAGTAAGACAGTCGCTTACCAGTGTTTATCTTTTGACATCTTTATGGGCTCAGAACACTCCAGTCCCTGTTTCATCTGTGCATTCTCCTCCTCCACCTTCAATTACGGCATCAGCTGATGTCAGTAACAATAAGGCTTGTGATTGGAGGAAACCTGTTTGGCAAGATATGGGCAGCTTCGCACCCTCACTGGCTCCCTCTTCGGCTGACTTCCATGTATAAGATACCCCTCAATTTTCAGTCTAATGATTTTAGAAAAAATAGCATCTTATGCATGGAAAAATATGGTATATTTCTGTTTATTGTTGTAACTGAACAAACAAAAGAAAATTCTGTAAGAAAAGCACAGGGAATGGAGCTAGGAGAGATATTTGACTTTATAGCAACAGTGTCAAAGCTATATGAGACATTTAAGTTAATTTTAAATGCAGTGAAAATGAAATATTTGCTGACCCTCCCTGTAGGGGTCCTCCTTACAGAGCCCCTGTATTTTAGAACAGCAGTCTTGACCATGAGACTTGCTTTTGCCAATGAAATGAGAGTAGAAGTGAGCATTAGGCAATTTCCCATTATTGCTTTCTTTGCCACAAGATAAACAATATCAGAGGTATATAACCAGACACTGGTGATACCTTGTCAGAAACAGTGAGGAGAAAATTTGCTGTTATTGGTGATGTGTAGTCAGTGTTTTTTAAACATTTTTAGTAATGTAACAAAATCTTAAAAGGAACCCTCAACACAGACTAACATGTGTTTATTAATCAAAACTTATTTTATATAGCAAAATTAATAACATTTAATTTGTATAAAACCAGTTTCTATAATGGGGAAGCTTTGCTGATGAAATTAAAAATTAAGAATTGGGAATATTTACTCATCAATTGTTATCAGGTAGACACTCATTGCCAGTACTGTTCTTGACATTGGAAATAGGACATGGTTAAGTTTCTTGGTCTCCTGGAAGAACTTGAGTAGAAGAGACAGATAATCAACAACTAAACCAATAAATAAGATAATTTTAAATAGTAATAAGTGCTATGAAGAACAAATAATGCAATATGATAGAGAGTAGGTGACTGGGACGACCTCTTAGGAGCTAATATATGTCACTGAAACCTGAGTGGCAAGGAGGATTCTGAGCATGAAAATTCCAGGCAGAGGAAAAGACAGTACAGAGACCAGGGTGGAAATAAACACATGCTTGCCCTAGCTGGTTTGGCTCAATGAATAGAGTGTTACCCTGCAGACTGAAGGGTCTTGGGTTTGATTCCAGTCAAGGGCACATGCCCTGGTTTCAGGCTCAATCCCCAATGTGGGACATGCAGGAGGCAGCTGATCAATTATTCTCACTCATCATTGATGTTTCTATTTCTCCCTCTCCCTTCTCTCTGAAATCAATTTTAAAAAAGAAATGAACACATGTTTGAGTAACAGAGTGGTTATTGTGCTCTGCTACTGTAGAATAAGAGGGAGAGCAAGGTAGGTGAGGGACAGATCATGGATTATCTTACATATCAGTTACCAAACTATCTATGGTAAAGAGCTTTAAAAATTAAAAAAAAAAATTCAGCCACAGACCAACATGTGATCCAACATGGTTAGTTTGCAGCATGTGCTACAAGATCATCACCATGTAAGTTTGACACCCGCCCCACCCCCAACTGTACCTTGTCTTCAGTGAGATGAGTTCACAGATCATGTGCTTGACATTGTGGCAATGTCAAATTGCTTTGACAGTTTCTAAATGCTGACTTTTAATTTCTCTCCTTATTGTATACTAGAGGGCTGGTGCACAAAATTTGTGCACTGGAGGGGGGAGGGGTGGTTTCCTCAGCCTGGCCTGTGCCATCTCACAGTCTGGGAGCCCTCAGGGGATGTCTGACTGATGTCTTAGGCCTATCAATTGGACATCCTTAGTGCTGCCACAGAGAGGCTCCTGCCACTGCTGCTGCACTCGCCAACTGTGAGCTTGGCTTCTGGCTGAGCGGTGCTCCCCCTGTGGGGAAATATTGACCACCAGGGGGCTGCTCCTGCATTGAGCATCTTCCCCCTGGTAGTCAGTGTGTGTCATGGTGACTGATTGTTCTGTGGTCAGGCTGAAACCGGCTCTCCAACATCCTCCGAGGATCCCAGATTGTGAGAGGATGCAGGTTAGGTCGAGGAACACCACAGGTGCACAGTTGGGTCTGGTTGGGGACGTGGGAGGTTGGCCAGCTAGGGAGGGATTGTGGGAGGGCTCCAGAGCACGTCTGGCCCATCTTGCTCAGTCCTGATAGGCTGGACCCCAGCAGTAAGCTAACCTACCTATCAGAGCGTCTGCACCCTGATGGTCAGTGCATGACATAGCGACTGGTCAACCAGTTGACTGTCTTCCCCCTGGTGGTCAGTGCATGTCATGGTGAGCAGTTGAGTGGCCTTAGCATATCATTAACATATTTTGCTTTGATTGGTTGAAGAGCCAACTGGATGACCAGACACTTAGCATATTAAGCTTTTATTATATAAGATACCTTGATGCCAGGAACACATGTCTGTGGATCTGTAAACCACACTTTGAGTAGTGCATGGAAAGGACCTTAGGTTTTACTCCAAGTGCAAGGGGAAGCACACATAAGGGAGGTGAAAAAGAGAAGAATCAAGGACCAATTACAGGACTGTGGGGACATTCTTTACCAAAGTGGAGAAGACTTATGGAGAAACAAATCTGGTAAGAAAAAGCAAAAGTTCTGCTTTTAACATGTTAAATGAGGAGTGTCTAGATATCCAAGTGAGAGGTCAAAGAGTAAGTTAGGTATATGAATCTGGAGCTCACAGCTGAGGTCAGGGCCAGAGATGTAATTTGGGGAGTCATGATAGCCTGCATTTAAAGCCACAGACAAGCAGAGTTATTTAGCAAGTGCTGTTATGAAAGAAATGAGATTCCATGACCTAGATCTGGGGGCATCCTGACATAAGACTCATTGACTCCATCAATGTCAGTATTCACAAACTTGAATCTAATATTTATGGAACCAGAAAACATAAGTTAAATCCCGAAGGGGACAAAGTTGGCATAAAGAGGATCGATAAATACACATGGGATGAATGAGCAACAAAATACCCTTCCAAATCTGAGATACTGAAATTCAAGTATTGTTCAAGTTCATCTTCATAACATAGTGTGTTGAATAGGGCCTCCAAAAAGCCTTTACATGCTTCAGAAACTATGAATGGAAACTTAAATGATAAAAAGTCTTTGTGGATGTAAGATTTCAAGATGGGGTCATCCTGGATCATCCAGCTGGGTACTACAGCCAATGACCAGTATTTTTATAAGAGACACTGAGACGAGACACAGACAGAAGAGAGGAGGCCATGTGGCCATGGCAGAGATTGGAGTGTTGCTGAGGAATGGTGGCAGCCCCCAGAAGCTAGGATAGGCAAGAAGAATGCCCCTCCAGAGCTTTAGAGAGAACTCAGTCCCACAGACACACTGGTTTAAATTTCTGGTCCTCAGAACTGTGAGAGAATACATTTCAGTTATTTTAAGCCACCCAGACTGTGGTAGCTTGTTAGGGCAGCCTAGGAACCCAACATATGTGGAATCTTTTAGCTGACTCTATTTCCACATTTCCACTGGAGCTGTGTCTTATTCTGAACCAGTGATTCTCAACTCTGAGTGCACAGCGGAATGGCCTAGAGAACGTATGAAAAGACTGAAGTCTGGCTCACGCTGTCAGAGATTCTGCTTCATTCAGCTTGGGGTACAGGCTGGCTTTGGTGGACAATCAGGGGTGAAAACTGTCATTTAATTAGTGACAACTTAATATCATGGAGTGACATAGAAGTACATGGAATGGGAACAGCTATAGAAAATGTTTAACCTTAGGAAATTCCTCTGGAAATAACATTCTATATCTTTATGCCATAATATAAAGTATTCTTAGAAGCTGTTTGGACCATCAGCAGTCTGTATGGACCCTTTTGGAACTCAGACGGTCCTGTTTCCACCGTGAAGAAGTGAATGGATGCTCTGATGAATCTGGACAAATCCCCTCCCCCTAATGCCCCAGAAGCACTAGGGGTGGCATTGCCTTCTAGATCAACAATGCTTAACCTAGCATAAATCAAAGGATGTCACTGGCAAACCCTTCCTTACAATTAGATAATGACAATTTTGAATTTCTTGTGGCTGGTACTTCATGTAATTAAGAAAAAATCTGCAGGCTGGATGTGCTGAATAGGAGAATAGTACCTTATTATTTGGAAAGAAGAGGGTCCCTAATTGTGGAATGAAGCAATTCATTGTATGAGTTCCTTAAATAAATGTTTCTTTATTTCTGAAGCTGTGTGACCTCCTGTAGCGGCCTTCCTAGCACGGCAGGGAGCAGTCAGGAGTGAGTAAAGGGCCTTTGACAACAAGCTCACTGCATCTATTGACTCCCTGGGAAGTCTGAGGTCACAAGCTTGGCTGGAGCAATGAGCCCAGATAATGAAGATGGTTTTACCCTCTTGAAACAGAGCCAGAAACTTTATCTACCTCATTGTGCACTTTGGGTCATGTGCTATCCATGAGGCTTTCTCTAACGCTAATCCCCCTAATGATGGCTTCTCCCAGCCTCTACACAAACCCCACGAGGCCCCGTGGCTGGCAATCCAGACGGAATAAAGGCAGCCCGGTGTTTGGCTTTTGAACTGAGTTCAAGGCAATTAAAGTCATGGGCTAAGGAGTAAAGGAGGGGGGTTTAAAAATACCAGCATAATAAGTAGTATGAGTGGAGTGCTCTGCAAATTAACTCAGTTAGACAAAGCCTGACTTAACGGGGAAGATGGTGAGAAGCGCTACCCTCATTAAATCTGGCTGTTAGAGGCGCTTCTATAAAATTAAATTTGTTTGAGTTGTTTGGATCACATAAAAGAGTCAGTGCATGTGCATGTACACACGTGCACCTGCGTGGGTTCTGTGATTTTGTGGGTATTTTTTAAAGAGGAGAGGAACAGACCGCAAAACAAAAATATACAAAAACAAAACAAAACAACAAAAACAAACAAAAATAAAAAACAGAGTGAATTGTTCAAGAGCTCAAGAGGAAGGCAAGAAGAAAGCAGTATAGGAGGAGAACGTTCCCGGATTGTGAAGCCATGCGCCCTCTTTGGTGGGGGCTTCTGCTCGGTTGGCTGGGCTGTGCAATGCTGCCCGGATCCCGGGCGCAGTTCCCCCGGGTCTGCATGACGGTGGCCAGCCTGGTGGCCAAGGAGTGCTGCCCACCGCTGGGTGTGGAGCCGGCCAACGTGTGTGGCTCTCAAGAGGGCCGGGGCCAGTGCACGGAGGTGCAAGCCGACACCAGGCCCTGGAGTGGTCCTTACATCCTGAGAAACCAGGATGACCGAGAACGGTGGCCACGGAAGTTCTTCAACCGGACCTGCAACTGCACAGGTAAGGCAGACCCCCGCGGGGAGACCTGGCCTGCTCCTAATTGCGTGGGGCGGACCCAGGGGGGAAAGGAGCCCCATCGAAGAGATTTCGAAGCCAGGCTCTGCAAGGCAATCCAAGTTTGTTTCTCGTAGGCAGCAAATTGAGGAAGGCTAATGTCTTGCTAATATTCTTCACGCCCTCTAGTCCATGTAGTTATGGAATCTAAATAAATACTACATGAGCCAAGCCTGGCTATATGAACTCATGCCAACATACCATTGGCTTGTCTGTTGGAAGCTACAGGGCTCAGGAGTCAGCTTTGAAAGCCAGAGCAAGTCCTTTCACGATGGATTTTCAATGCCCTCTCCCGAAATGGGTTTGCACTTGTTGAAGAGGGGGTGGGGGGGGGAGGTTGGCATCTGGAAAATGGGCGTGGAAGGCAGGTGTTCTGTCGTCTGAGTGTCGTCTGAGTGTCGTCTGAGTTTCGAATGATTTTGACACATCACACGCAGGGGGACGTTATGCCTGGGTGGGTCTGCAACTTGGCCAAAGCTGGAGAGGTGTGGCAGGGCCAAGCTGTCTCTGTGATCTGGGGAGGGAGGATTGTGATCCGATGGCAATGGCTTTTTTCTCTCTTCTGGGTTTGATGTGGGCATTTCACAGTTGCGCATGCCCCTCTTTTTGGCCTTGGTCTCTCTTACAATCCGTTTCTTTGAAATCCCTATGCACTTCTTATGCTCTGGCTCTTCTCAGCCTTCTCAGGTCCTCATCACTGGGCTCCCTCCATGCTCAGCAACTGTGACAGCCCTGACACACTCTCAAAGGCGACCAGGGCATTTGAAACACAGAAAACATAAGCGGCAACTCTAGCAAAGCCTTTTGACATTGTCCTGCAGTGTCCAGCTGCATAGGGGTTTTCCATTTTTAAATTATGTTTTATTATATTTTTATATGATACTAAAACCCTGGAAAATACAGATAATTGAACTACGTAAGGTTGTCAAAAGTAAACTAAGAGAATGTACAAAAGATTGTGATATTAAAGTAGGAATGATATTGGTATTTTTAAATTTTAAAAATAATTCTGGCTTATAATCATTTTGTAGTCATATTGTTAATTCTATGATTTACAGAAATTATTAATTTTGCCTTGAGTATTAATTGTGACTAGGAGTTTTTAATAGCATATTGAATATTACTGTCCATTTTTCTAAACCAATTGAGCATGTGCTTCTATAGACATTATCTCGTAGATTCTCATGGCTTTGCACTATAATGAGAAACAGCAGGTTTCATATTATTTGGGTGACTGGAAACCACACAACACAGTAATTTCTTTGTATGGACTGAATCAAAATTTCTCCCAGAGCACTTATTTTCGTGTCAATCAATGTTAGAGTGCCGCAAGTACACAGGTTGGAAATCTCTGAGACAAAGGTATTAAGAAATCAGATATAAATGTCCATTCTTCTTATCACCATCTACTTTATCTTTTTGACCTTTTTTTTTTTAAAAAAAAAAAAAAGATGGGGATAGGAAGAACAGAGAGTGGCAGAATAGAAGGGATAATTGTAATTTCTCTTTCCTGAGGGAATGCTTATAAATATTTCTCTACAAGTGACAGAAATTTGCAGTCATGGTGGCCTACATTCAAAACATAAAAGGGATTCCCTGCTCTGAGGAGGATAAACATACCTACAAGGCAGAAGGCCAGAAACAGGGCCTGTCCTGTAAGTCCAGACTGTAAGGACCTCTCACATCCATAAGCCAGTCAAAGGAAGCAGGCCTTCCTCAAGATGTACAGTGTATTGTCTCCAAGTCTAGCCATTGCCACGGCCATGACTGCTTCTGAGACCCACTACCCACCTCTTCCATGAGTTGATTTATCCAGACTCATACAGGACCCTAGTTCTTTCCATCCTCACTTTGGATGGCTCCACTTACATTGGCTAGATGGTCTTTTCATTTGGGTCTCAGGGCACTGGACTAAGTCCTTAGTGACTGAGCTGGAAAGTTATTTAGTAGGCAGTGTAATCACTGTGATATGTCTGTCACATGTCCCAAAGCAAGACACATGTCTTTCCATGTATTCTCCCTAAAGAGTGAGTTGCTTGCCTTCCTAGGGTAGCTTTTTCATGGTTTAGGAGCCAGTCTTCACAATTTAAAACTAATCTTGAGTGCTCCAAAGCCCTCTTCTCTGATAGCCTCATAATTACTTTGCAAATAGGACCTCTGGGATTCACCGGGGTCACCCAAAATTTAAAGAAGTATAGCCTTAGCCAGTTTGGCTCAGTGGATAGAGCATTGGCCTGTGGACTGAAAGGTCCCAGGTTCAATTCCAGTTAAAGACATGTACCTTGGGTGTCCATTTGGGGCCCTGGTCAGGGTGCGTGCAGGAGGCAACCAATTGATGTGTTTCTCTCACATCGATACTTCTCTGTCTTTCCCTTTCTCTTCTACTGTCCCTAAAAATCAATAGAAAAATATCCTCAGGTGAGGATTAAAAAAAAGAAGAAATAGAGATTAGCTTCTAGCAAATAGACTACTGATGACCTTGAACTTTGTGAAATCATCTACTGCTGGACATTTAGGTTGTTTCCACATCTTAGCTGTTGGGAATAGTGCTGCAATGAACATGGGGATACCAAGATCTCTTCGAGATCTTAATTTCAATTCCTTTGGATAAAGACCCCAAAGTGGGCTTGCTAGATCATATGATGGTTCTATTTTTAAGGTTTGAAGAACATTAATACTCTTATCCACAAGCAGTTGCCCCATTTTTGCATTCCCACCAATCGTGCACGAGGTTTCCAATTTCTCCGCATCCTAGCCAAATGGTCTATATGTGCAATTGAATGCTATTCAGCCAAAAAGGAAGGAAATTCTGTAATATGTAAGCACATGGATGAGCCTGAAGGATATTTTTCTAAAGAAATAAATCAGTCACAGAAAGACAAAAACTGCATGATTCCACGTATAGGAGTTATCTAAATTAATCAGATTGAGCAAAATAACTGACAGGTCTATAGCTTTGTACCTACAATAATGTATTGTACACTTAAAAATGTAAGTGTTCTTACCACACAAAAAATAAAAATGAAAATAAAAATTAACACACCATGGTTTCTATGATCTTGAAGTTGGTAAAATATTTTAGCCTATTTAATTAAAATAAATGCAAACACTGAGACAGGGGGGGACTCTAAATTATGTGCTCAAATTCTCTAGAGAGAATTTCTCATTTCTCTATTCTCTGTGGGGATACATTGAAAACAAACATTATTGAACTTATTTGTGAGGAAGAGCTGAATTTCAGGAGACTTAGCCATTCAGGAGACTGCCACATGGCATTTCTATTGCAGTTGCAGCTGTGTCTTTAGACTTTGGAA
>PVJC01030501.1:0-21147 GCA_004026665.1 Murina feae | reverse complement strand
AAATCTGATGAACAGAATAAACTGGTGAATAGAATAGAATCAGAGGCATAGAAAGGGAGTGGACCGACAATTTTCGGGGGTTAAGGGTGTTGGGGATGCGTGAAGAGACTGGACAATAATTGTACACCTATGGATGAGGACAATGGGGGGGCAAGGTCAGAGGTTGGGGTGGGAATTGGGAGGAGGGGAGCTATGGGGGGAAAAAGAGGAACAACTGTAATAATCTGAACAATAAAGATAAATTTAAAAAAAAAAGAGTACCTATTGAATGGTACTGTCCATATCAAGTTTTTTAAAAGGAAAAACTAATATTTGGTATTAGGAATCAGTGTACTGGTTGCTTTTGGGGAGTAGTTCTTAGAAGGGAGAGCAGGTGTTGGCTTTCTGAGGTATAATAATGTTTTATTTCTTGATACGGGGCATGTTCAATGTGAGATAATCCATCATGTGATACATTTCTTTGTGTACATTTCTATATGCATGTTTTAGATTTATAAAACACTTTAAAATATATTTGTGAGCTCTCACAAATTGATCAACATATTTTCAGATAAAAACGTAAGTTATATTTTTAGATTGTCAAAATAAGAATTTTGCATACTAAGTTCCTCGTGGCCTCCTCTGGTCTTAAAAATTTAGGTCAGCAGACAACTTATCCATCTTCTCAGTGTATTCTTCCTAATCCAGTCATCTGTTGCCCCCGAAAACTTCAAAGTCTGACCATTATCAGAATGATCCATGTAACTGGACTATTGTTCTAGTCTTTCCACTGAAACACCAGAGCCTGGTGGATTTGTAGAATGTAAGTTAATCTATAGCACCAGGCACACAATAAGCACTCAATTACTTCTGACTGTTTACAGTACTCAAAATTCTGGATTTACATTTGTTGTCATATAGACAGATCTTGATTTATAAATGCTTCACTTACAGGGAAAAACACTCAGGTACAAAAATTATGTACCATTTATATATACCAGTTATAATTGATTTAAGGTTATTTATTTTAAATTTAGTAATATAAACTCTGAATGACATCCAGCAAAATCCTAGTCTTCCTAAGCATAGTCAAATATAGTCTATTCTCATTCTAGTGTACCCTTCTGAGTTTCAATAAACAATTCTCAAGCACAATACACTATGTTTACTTGGATTAGCACAGAAATCAAAACAGCCTATTCATTTCTCATTGCATTATTATTTTAATTAATATAAGTCACACAGGTGCAATGTGTGATGGGAACTATTTATGAATTAATAAATAAACACATTTCAAAAGAACTATATAAAAAAATGCCTTGCAAAAAAATGGAGACTGACTATTATCCAAAAGCTTTTGAGTTATTAGGCTATAAGCAAACATGGGGGGGAAAAATGACAGTGAGAAATTTCAAACAGTAACCTCTCTGGAGGGAAACAAAGCAGTTCAATAGAAGTTTACAGCTGTACAAAAAAGACTGAGTTAAGGGTAATTTTAAAAAATCCTGAGAAAGTGATAAGCTCATTGAACATCCTTTCAAAAGAAAGGAAGAAAAATAGAAACCTGGGATTGAAATAATATCTCGTGGCTTTATAAAGCTTTTTATCCAAGGACCCATCCACTTCACAAAAACAAATTCATTACTTTTCTACACACACTTTTGATTGTGGGTAAGTGCTATGTTATTGCAACCTTTTGTAGGCAGAAGAAATGGAAGTAGGGAGAACACCCACAGCACAGATTGGTAATCAGCTCAGAATAGGGTGTCAGACGCCTCTGTCAAATCCAACTGTTCCAGCAACTCTTCTACTTTTGCCCCTTGCTTGGATGAGCACAGCCTGATGGGTAACTGAGATGAAAACAATGTTACCACAACGCTCAGCATTTAGAATATTAGCTTTCTTCCAGGCTGCTTTGCAGACATTACCTCATTAATCTTCATAACATCTTTAAGGAAGGAGGAGGGAATGGTCTCCACCCTCATTTAATGGATGGGGTAGCAACTGCTTGAGGCCAATGATTCAATGTCATGGCTGAAGACATTCCCCAAAGCCTCAGGTGGGACACCATCAGCCACCTGAGGAGTAAGTGTAGCTCTTTGGGGTAGCTCACAGCATCAAAAGACAACAAATGTTTATCCAAGGCAGTCTAGGCACACTTTGCTGTGGACGGGACAAGGAAAGGACAATGGGGGAAAGCTAGAAGAATGACCATGACATGAGCACGCCACTCAAAAAGTTCACATTCATTCATTCATCACTTATTCCAGGTGTGGGGGAAACAAATACAAATCAGACCTTGCCTTTAAGAAAGTTAGTCTAGTAGCCTAATCAGATTCTAAAAACTTGGAGCATAGAGTAATACATACAAAATAAAAATTATGACCAGATTGCTATGGAAGTGCACAGGAAAAACACTGATCAGTTTAAGTGAGTCAGGGAAGGCTTCTCAGAGTACTGGTGGCTTGTCCTGAGATTTGCAGAAAGTTTAATTATGGGGAGGGCATTTCCAAGTAGAAGCATGAGTTCTCAAGGGGTTGTTTTAACTTGAGCAGGTGGCCTACTGATTGAGGCCAGGTTACCGTGGAAGAGTACTCGCAGCCCTGAGAAAATACAGGGGGTGATGTCACTGCCTGAGGAGCTGCGTGCAAGAAGTTCAGGAATATGGACTTTACCACAAAGGCTTTGGGGACCCATCAGGATTATGAGAACATTAGTAGGATAGTTCCTGCAGTAATATACTAGTACAGCACATGGGCTAGAACGGGAGGTACCAGCCATCCCTCTTGTTGTATTGGGCCTGGAAGTTCCAAGCATGTTTACCTGGGTCCATCAACGCTGGTGTGATGGGAGCCCCAGGAAAGAGTGGCAGAAGTTCAGGAGACAGAGGTGTTTTTTGCCTTCCTTGGCTAGACCAGACTGGAATATCTGAAGTTGACACAGAGCAACCAACTAGGATAACTGTAGGATAGCAGACCGAGTATTTTCCCCATTATCTATCCTGAAGGGGACATGAAGCATTTAAAGAGCTCTGCTTTTTACCGAGAACATTGGGACATCATGTTGCATTATGAGCACACCCTTGGCACACGCATTCTCCATGCTTATCACAATTTTATATTCACAACAGAGCAGGATAGGGACAGCGAACAGATCTTATCATGGGATATAATTGTGAACTAGTGAGACTAAACATTCTATTTATATAAGAGGGTTGGTGTGGTATTTTATGTACTTTACAAACATATTGTGCCACAAATTATCTTATTTGGATCTTTACAACATGCCTTCGAGTATGCAAGACATGTAATACTATTTCTGCTGGTGACTAGAGAAAATGAAGCATGGAGAGTTCAAAGATTTGCCTGGGTTAAAAGAAGGAGGCAGACTCTACTTCACAAGGCTTCCAGACTCCTTCCCTGTCCAGACGTTTGCTCAGATGCCCTAATGAGACTGAGAGAATCTAAAAAGACTGATGATGGACAGGATCATGACTGACCAAAAATAGGTGAGGTCTGTGAAAGGCAGAGGGGGAATCCCTTCCCCTCAGTCACTGATGTGTTCCAGCAAGTTCTTGGGTACGTCAGATACTGAACGGAGTTAGGAAATCCTCAAAGGGAGCCTGCAGGTGGAATGGACCATGACCAGACTTCCTTCAAGCTCTCCTTCTCCATGTTGGTGAGAACAGAAAGCCAACTTGGCCTAAGAACCTCTTGACCCAAGCAGTTCTAGTGCCTGAGATTCTGGCCCAGGTCTGTATAGAAGAAATACCACTGATACCAGACTGTATTATATTTAATTGTGATGGCAACAACTCTTGAAGAAACTCCATGCTACTAATCACAATATTTGCTTAAAGATGTGCTCACACTAAAGTCATGGAGAAAATGAACACAGCGGAACGTAATGGCTGCATTACACATCTCGGTAAATTAAAGAAACAGCACAGTTTTCCAAGGGACAATGTGAAAATGTCTTTACTGCTAATGTTCCTTCTGGTTGTGCTTTTTGGATTTGATTCTAATCAATATAATACATCCTCAAAAATGCTAAAGCTATTTCCCTAAGTCAACCTAAACTTAACCTCACATTTGAAAATTTCATGAGCCTCCTGTGGATAGTGAAATGACTTCCCAAGGATCAAGTTCTTCCTAGAGTACCTACACACCATCACTGGACAGGAGTTCCAGCATGCTGGTCTTCAGTTCCTGAAACCAGTTCCTCTGTTATCACCACCACTCCCTTACTTCTAGTTTCCTGACTTTTCAAAAACAAAAAACAAAACAAAAACAACAACAAAAAAAAAAACACCTTCACAAGGATTTTCTTGCTGTCTCGCAGTAACCCTGTGAGACAGGCAGTCCTCTAAGGGCACTCAGAGGTTCTATTATAACTTATCTATTTTAGACCTATCTCACCCTATTGGCCTGGTAAACTCCATTTCATTCATTTTTGTATCTCTAGTGTTAAAACCTTGTGTAATACAAAAACATTTTAAATGCATTCAGAGGAAGAAATGAAAAAAAGGACATAAAATATAATAGGTAGTGATGCCCCGTTTACTAACACCCACCGAAAACCTAAGTGGCCTTGACCTTGGTGGTCACACAACTGTACAGCAGCAGACTGAGCTGTAGTCTCAGCAATCTGACCCACAGTTCCAGGATAGTAATCCCAAACTCTGCTGCCAACAGCATTGGGAGAATTCTAGCTCCTTCCCCGTGATGGGCAGAGAGAATGGAGGGCTTGCTGGAGTCCCCGTTTCATCTTCTCCGTGACCTTCCACGGCAGAAGGAATGGGTCTGTCGCTCAGCCCTTGTACATGTCTCTCTGCTCAGGCTCTGCCCTCAGATCATTTGTTATGCTTCCAAGTCCCTCCCAAAGATCTTCAGTGCCCTGCCTTCTGGGCATAGCATTCAGCCAGTGCTTAATAGATGGATGAATGAAACAGAAGAAAGAAAGCAGAGGTGGGAAACAAACAATGTACCTTTCAGATTATTTATCAAACATCTAAGATATTTTATGAAATAATACCGCCAAGAAAATCTGGGGAAAACATCTTGCAAGTTGTGTTTTAGAGAAAAGCACACAATTGAGCTATGCTACATTTTATTACATGAGTGTAGTAAATATACATTTTTTAGAAGATAACAAAAGCAAAATTATGGAAAGCAAACCCTCAAAAAAATTCAAGCAGGAGTTAAAAATGGCGATGCCTTCTCTGCCATGGAACATGAGCTGAAGCATCAAAGCTAAACTCTCCTTCCACACACACGCACTCCATCCCATTGGCACCCAGACCATAGGGGGTTAGGTTAACATTCCTAGGCTTCCTGAGAGGAGACCCAGTGCAAAGCTCTACAAACATGGAGACATGGACATTCAGATCTCAGCTTAAATGTTGCTCCTCAGAAAGGCCTTTGTGGGCCAAACTATCTGAAGCAAGCACCTGGGCACTTACTCTCGCATCACTGTATGTGGCTTCTCTGCATATCACCAATCACTAGCTGACATCTTTTATTATTTGTTTATTTTCTTATCAGTCTCTGCCCATTGGAATGTAAGCACTAGGCGGGCAAGAACCTTGCCTGTCTCATCATCAGCCTATCAATCCCTGGAGCCTGAACAGGGTATGTTTCACAGCAGATGGTCAATAAATATTTGTTGAATAAAATGATCTTCTGGTCCATCATAGCCTTCTTTTTACAGACAAGGAAGACAGGTCCACAAAGACAAAACTATCTCAACACCCAGCTTTTTGGTGGAGAGGAAGAAAAAGAAACCAATCACTTACTTTGTAGACCTGTGTTTTGTCAACTGTTTTGATTTCATTTCGCCTGTATATTCAAATAGTACACACAACAGAGAAAAGGATGGAAGTGTAATGGGAGTATGGAAGGATTTGCAATATAATTTTGAGCAAAGTCTTAATCCATTGAGATTACTCTGCCTTTAAAATTCTAACCAAAGTTAAAGAATAGATATAATAATTTACACAGTACAGATCAGGAGCCATGATGAAATACTCTTTCTTTGAACACCTCTTCACAAGCTGGAGCGTCTATACCTCATTCCATTAAAAAGCTATTCTTTAGGATTAAGGCATTGACTTCTTAGACTATTTTTCTGTCAAAAGCAAAAGTCCCCCTGAAAACTCTTAGTTGTTTAAGCCAACACCATTCTCAACTCTCTTCTCTCCTGCACTCTTTTTAGAGGCTCCAAAAGCTAAATCCTGGTGTTCCCAGCATCCCTTGCAGCCAGGAGGAATATATAACAAAGATCTAGCCAATGAAACTTAAGTGAAATCTATGAGGAGGCTTTGAGGACAATTTTCACTTTCCTAATAAAGTGTCAAACATTGAAGCTTTTTCTTTCCTCACTTCTTTCTGCCTTCAACATGTACTTGATGTCTGGAACTTTGACAGCCATGTTGTAACCATGAGGGAAATATCAAACAGATCTGAGAGGTTCCAGCTTGACATCATTGAGCCTCTAAAATACCGTCAGTAGCTGACTGCCTCCAGAGTTTCAGAATGTGAGAAAAATACATTTTTATTTGCATAAGGCACAGTTGGGTTAACCCACAGTTAGTTGGGTTCTTCTTTACATGCAATAGAATTCCTTTTAAGCAAAAAAATTTAAATTACCTGAATTATTTTGTAGGTAAAGAGCCAGGAAACTAAAGACTCAAATCTCACTCTCCTGCCTTCAATCTCCTAACAGTTCTCTAGAAGTCACTGGGTAAGACAGCCCACTGATAGCCATTAGTCTCCAGGGGTCCAGAGCAGAGTGGGAAAATACAGGAAGGGAATCTGAAGAGACAAATGAAAGTCAGCTAGGACAACTAGTAGTTTCTAGATTCCTCTTCTTAAGAACAAAATCCTTATACCAAGTGAAACAGATGTACCAACCCAATACTCCAGTCAGATGAGTGCAGGGCTAGCTGAGCAGAGGAGGAACCAGTGTGCCATGCTCTCCACCACCCTCTGACCCCTGTGGCAGCCCCTCCCCAACTCCACTTCTGCTAAACTTAGGCACGTTTGAAAAATAAACTTTCAAGCCTCAAATATATAGGATTGCCGGATAAAATACAGGGCATGCTTCAGTTAAATTTGAATCACAGATATACAACAAATATTGTGTTAGACATATGTAAATTACATTTTTATTTTTTGAGTATCTGATATTAAAATTTATCTGGGAATTCAGTTATTTTTTCTTGCTAATTCTGACCACCTAATCATTCATAACATTATTTAGCACAGATCTGTAGGGACAGGACACAGAAGAGCCAAGCTTTTCTAAAGGGGACAGAATATAAAACAGAAAGTGGAAGAGAAGTACAGAAAGGTAACCTAACAAAGCGTGAAAACAGACTTTATCTAGTTCACGATTTCATTCAAGACTGGCTATGAAAAGACCACGGCAGCTTTCCCTGCTGAGCTACATCTTTTGTGTATTTCCAAATGTCCCATGTATAGTCCATTCACTCCCTTAAAAGTTGAAAATGCCAAGGCACCCAGAGGAAGGGGAAGAAGGACATGAAGCATTGCTATCAACGTCTTCAAATCCCGGCTTCTCGAAAGACTCCCAATCTGGGACATTTGGCTGTTTTCAGAGGCAGAAAATGTTCTTCATCCAATTAAATAAAATGAGGCAGAAGCCAGGTGGAATGCTTCCAGTTAAATACTTGCTCCTCTTATCTTCTCCTTCACACCCTTCCCCTCATTATCACAACAGAGCACATCAAGCGCACCCTCCGTTTCTAATGAAGATGTTCCCACTGTATTCCTAATGAAAACAGTGCCCGCATAATAGCCCCTTTCCTTCATGAAAGATGTGAGTGACACGGAAGCCCCAAAGTTGCCTGGAAAAGCTGGCACGCTGGTCAGGTCCCTTCGTGAATTCCTGGTTACAGCGAACAGAGCAGGACATAGAATGTTTAAAAATCCTGTTATTAGAAATTCAGTTCACAGTCATCATGCCTGATGCCAATTTATTAAAAAAAAAGACTCATAGAGAAATTATGTTCGGAATCCTATGAAAAGCTAAACGGAAGTACACAATCAGAACAGGTTCTCAAAATCTGGACCTTTAGGAACCCCTAACTGGCTCAGCTTGTTGGGTTGAAAACTGAAGCCAAGATCACGGTGCTTTGATTCAAAAAAGGAAGACAAATTGGAACAAGCAATCAAAAGTGTTGCTGATGTTTATGAGCAATGTGGTTTATTATAAGAAAAGCCAAGACAGAAATACTCTGTGACGGATACTTGTGAAAGAAAACCTTACCTGTGCAGGGAAACAGAAGGCCCTGATAGAACTAATGATTCATTCGCAAGCAGATTTTTTTAAGTTCAATAATGGAAAAGATTGAGACATATGTGGGAGGTGGGAGCATGTGAAGCCATCTCCATTTAATCCTATTTTTAGACGAGGTGTGGAAGTCACTCCAGGAGCCGGGAAGAAGCTAGAGTACAGTTCTGCTCTGACTGCTTGCTGAGTGACTGCACCTCGCACTGTACTGTCCTAGGCTACTTAGAAATTGCTCTCCTCCGAATGGACTTGGAAATATTTTTCCTGATGCTATAAAATGATTAAAAATAAATATTATTTAAAAATTAATATTAAAAATACTTTGGAGAGATAGTCTCTATCTACATCTCCAAAATACCCAGTTATCTCCAAACCAGAGAAATAGATAGACACATGTATATAACTCCTTCTAAAGAAACATTCTTCATCTAATGGTAGGGAGGACTCTCAACATCTATAATAATTCTGTAATAATAAAAGTATAATATGCTAATTAGACCAGGTGCCCTTCAGGACGACCTTCCAGAGGAAGCCAAGGGCTGCGAGGGAAGCCCAGATCCTGGGTGCCAGAGGAAAACTGGTGCCGGCAGCGGGTGGGGGCGATGGGGGGAGGGAGGAAGGCCTACTCTAGCACAAATCTTGTGCATGGGGCCTCTAGTGTCTACATAATAAGGAGTTTTCAGTTGTGACATCCACCTTATATTAAATAATCCACCAGCCAAAGTCTATTTAGCTTTTGAATGTCCTCGCTGTGAAAAAGGTTTTCTCTCATGTATTTCTGCTCCAAAATAGACACGGTTTAGTTAAACTAACTTCCTGTGCCCTGCTGGGGGTCTGTGTGATGAGAACTATTTTAACCAAACTTAACACAATTACCCTGCTGCTGGTCATGCAAGGCTGGAGTAAACAAAAACATTAAGGGGAGTTAGGATGTTATTAGCCAAGTGTTTTCCTCCATTTCTGGCTATGCGTCAAGGCAGCCACCCAACCTGAATAAGATCAAATGTGTGTGTTCAGGCGCATTTCTTCAATCAGCAGACATCAACAGTCAATGACTTCAAAGTCATTTTCTTTGACAGCACATTTGAATTTTAAAAACAAGGACTTCCACTTTTATCATGAAGTGCCATCTACAAACAGTATCATGTCACTAATCACATGTGACAGAATTGCAAGGTTAGACACATACCATCCTTTTGAAAAAGTGGCAAAAATGATGCAATTTATTTGAAATTACCCTAACAGGAAATATCTGATTTATTTACTTGCTTATGAAATTCGTTCAACAGACATTAGTGTGTTGCCTACTAATATTCGAGGTATTGTGCAAGGCTCTTGGGAGAATCAAGAATGAAATTTCTACTAAAAGCACATCTGCACTTTTATGGAATATTGATCTTCGCATATGCTAATTTTTTCAACATTCCCAGGATGTCTACTATATGTTAATCTTAGGCAAACTGAGGCATCAAAAATTCTAGAGTCCCTTTGGCATCATAAAAGGAAAAGCACTTAAGCTGTGGTGCCTCCCATTTCCCCCCAGGAACTCGCAGGCTAGTCATCCTGGATTTTCTTCAGTTTTCCTAACAGTTACGAAAGCACCTAATTCCCATTCTGTTTAAGATGTCTAGAGCAGGTTTGCGTTTGTTTGTTTGTTTGTTTTGGAGCAGTTCTTTTTCTTTCTTTTTGCAACTGAGTTCAGACTGATACGAATGCGCTTTAGTATGTTATTGTGGGAGCCCCTTACATGTCCAGCGTGGTTCAGGGTTCCTGTTCGGGGTTCGAGTTCTGAAGGAGGCCACACACAAAATGAAGAGAGAGAGACTAGAAAAGAATCAATTTGGAAACTGGGGGACCAAGTGTGGAGCCTTCCTCTAGCAGGATAGACTGCCCATTGATGCTTGGGTCTCACCAGCCTTTTATTGAGTCTCTGAGAAAACAACTATATCCTTAGGCAGGAAATTCCAAGGAAGAATTTTACATGTAATTAACAGGTGGGCATTTGCTGTAATTAACAATGTTTCAACTTAAACAATGGGTGTATAGCTCTGACCTTTCAGAGCAACCAAGGTAGGTTAAAAACAATCAGTTTCCAGCACGTTATAACTTGAAATCTATGAGTGAAATGCAAGGCAATCCTCTGTTTCATTAGACAGAGTGTTGTATTAATTAAAAAGGCTGACCAAAAGCCTTTAATAGCTTTCCTTTGCACAAAGGGCCTTCATCTAAATTCAGAAAGTCATATTTCATCACACCTCCTTCTCTTTGATCATGCCAATCTTCCAAAAGCTTATATGCCCTCTGGCCCAAAGTCGTTTTCTTAAGTGAGAATGTTATTTGCTTTTCAAGATGAAACTCCTCCTAGAAGCCATTGCTGATCCTGGCTGTGGTCAGAATAATTGGGCTCCAATACCTATACTTCTTTGACACCCCCTTTGCATCTATACTTAGCACTTTTCATTCTAACCTCACTTTACATTGTTCTGGGAAAAGTTCCGCAAACTCAAAATTATGGTATCTCAAAATGAAAAAACACCCATTAATGTAATAACTGAATCTCACTCCCAATATGTGGCACTGGGAAACCTTCAGCTAAAATCTCTAGAAACAATGTGGCTGCCTCTGGTGGGAAGGGAGAGAGGAGGATTGAAGGAGGTGAAGGTGAGTAGACTGGAGCCTTTAGGGCTGCTGCAGATCCCATCTTTTTACCCCTGATGCTTAGAGCCTTGACCTTGCAGCCAGTCAGCCTTCCCCTTGTATTCAAATTATTCAAGGAGTTGTCTGTTTTATCCCCTAAGTTCCCAACTAGGACATGTTATCTCCCCAAGGGAATCCTCCCTATTCTAATATTCTCTTAGTGGGGACTTTTGACTTAGCACTTACACTCATTCTATCACTATTTTTTTTTTTCTTCAACATGCTGTCTTTGACATAGACTTAAAGGTAGTGGACATAATATTTTGTAGCTTTCATGTTTATTGCATAAAATGCTCAGTCAATATTTGTTAAATGATTAAATATACTATCTTTCAAGTATGTTTCACACAACTCAACAGATTATCATTTGAAACTTCCTCTAATCAACAAATATTGCTTAATCATCTACTGTGGACTTAGTTTCCTAGAACACAAATACCAACTCACTCAATTATTGCACTTAAGGACTGTCCTTAAGTCATATCCTTAAAGGCTTTTAAATATTTTAGTCATGTTATAATATATTTTTTTGTTTGTTTCCAACAATGTTCTATTTATCATATTTCCAGCAAAATATTTATCATAGAATTTACCAGCACAATGCCTGACCCAAAGTGGGATACAAAAAGAGATAAGGTAGAATAACAGTTTAGATATTTTAAGACTCATCCATGTTGTAGCATATATATCAACTAGAGGCCCGATGCACAAAATTCATGCATTGGGGTGGGGGTGGGGGATCCCTCAGCCCAGCCTGTGCCCTCTCACAATGTGGGAACCTTCAGTGGACATCCCTCTCACAATCTGGGACCCCTCGCTCCTCACCGCCTGCCTGCTAGCTGTTCCCTACTGCTCTGCTTGCTGCTCCTTAGCAATCCCATGGAGGTAGGAGAGGTTCCTGCCACTGCCACCGTGCTCACCAGCCAGTGGTCAGTGTGCGTCATAGAAACTGGTTGTTCCACTGGTCATTCCCCAGTTCGATTTTCATATTAGGATTTTATTATATAGGATAGTGCATTTCTTTTCCTTTTTTTCTTTCTTTTCTTTTTTTTTTTTTTACTTTCCAATTAAGGGGAATTAAACTATTATATTAGTTTAAGGTGTACAACCCAATGATTAGACATTATATTAACTAATCACCCTGATAAATCTAGTACCCATCTGACACCATACATAGTTATTATAATATTATTTATATTCCCCAAGCTGTACTTTACATCCCCATGGCTATTCTGTAACTACCAATTTGTACTTAATCTCTTCACCTTTTTTGCCCATCCCTCCAACTTCTCCCCATCTGGTAATGGTCAAAATGTTCTCTATCTATGAGTCTATTTCTCTTTTGTTTGTGGTTTTCTCTTACATGTATATATCACAATGTGTTTACAGCTTAGCCACTGATGAACCTCTGTGTTGTTTCCAGTGTTAGATTATCTAATATAATAAAAGAGTAATATGCAAATTGACCATTACCCGAGACACCTAAGCCACGCCCACCAGCCAAGCCATGCCTCCCAGCCAACCAGAGCGGCTATATGCAAATTAACCCAGTCAAGATGGAGGCCAGCAGCCATGGAGCTAGAGCAAACCAGAGTCTTTTGTTGCAACTGCCTGCCTAGGCTAGTTGAACCTCTGCTCACGGCCATGCCCACCAGCCAATCAGAGCGGCTGTATGCAAATTAACCTAGCCAAGATGGAGGTTGGCAGGGCGGCTCTGCACTGGGAGCCTCCATGGCCGGCATAGTTGTGTAGGGTGTGTCAGCTCAGTGGGCGGGGGGGGGAGGTCTAGCCTGGGGCCTCCTCGGGGCGTCCAGGAGCGCCCATCCCAGGTCCACTGCCTGGCTCCGCCCCCCGGGGGCCTCCTTGGAGCATGAGGGAGCACGGGGGCCTCTACAGGGCATCCAGGAGCAGCCATCCTGGGTCAGCTGCCTGGCTCTGCCCTGGGGGTCTCCACAGGGCATCCAGGAATGCCTGTCCTGGGTCCACTGCCTGGCTCTGCCCCAGGAGCCTCCGCGGGGTGTCCAGGAATGCCTGTCCTGGGTCTGCTGCCTGGCTCTGCCCCGAGGACCTCCTCGGGGGCATGTGGGAGCACCCGTCCAGAGTCTGATACCTTCATCCACCCCCCAGGGGCCTCCACAGGGCGTGTGGGAGCGTCTGCTGCACAGTGCGGAGAATCCGAAGCCAGTCCACTGCCCGGCTCCACCCCGGGTGTGTTTGCTCAGCAGCAGGGCCCCACCGAGGGATCCTGCACCAGCGTCCGCCCCTGGCTCGCCACCTAGCTCTATGCCAGGTGTATCCCCTCAGTGGTGGGGGCCCACCAGGCGTGTGCGATCGTGGGCCCTCCGGTGGGAAACGTCCAGGCCTGCACTCACCAGCCCTCCCATCCCCCAGTGCACGAACCCTGAAGGGGCTGTAGGCTGCCTGAAAATGGCTCTCAGCCCCTCACCCAGGCTGGCCAGGCATGCCAGCAGGTGGACATCCCCCCTTGAGGTGTCCCAGACTGCAAGAGGGCACAAGCCAGGCTGAGGGACCCCCACCCCTCAAGTGCACAAATTTTTGTGCACCGGGCCCCTAGTTACAAATAAAGCTGTTACAAGCTTTTGTTTATAAGTATTTGTCATTACTATTGGATAAATACCTTGGAATAGAATGCCTGGATTATATAGATCTATATTGAACTTTTTAAAAAAATTCCAAACAGTTTTCTAAAGTGATTGTACCATTTGACATTCCCACCAGCAAAGCAGGAAAATTCCAGTTGCTCAACATCCTCATCAACTTTTGGCTTGGTCAAACTTTTTACTTTTCATCATTACTATTCCCTCTTCAGTGTCCTGTCCCTACAGATCTGTGCTAAATTTCATCATTTACTTTTCATGCCTCTAAAGTTTATGTAATGGTGCTTCATTGTGGCTTTAACTTGTGTTTCCCTAATTACTAGTGAGGATGAATATCTTTTGATATGCATAATAAAAATCTATATATGCTCTTTGATAAAGTGTCAGCTAAAATCTTTTGCCTTTTTTTCAAATTGAATCATTATTACTAACAAAAATTGAGACTTCAATATGCAGTCTGCATATAAATCCTTATTAAGACATGAAATTTATAAATATTTTCTCCCATTCTGTGGCTTGTCTTTTCATTCTCTAATAGTATCTTTTGAACAGCAGAAGTTCTTAATTTTGATAAAGCCTAATTTATCAGAATTCTAGATTGACAGTTCTTTTTTCATTAGTACATTAAAGATGTGTTCCATTGTCTTCTGACATGCATTGTTTCTAATGAAAAATCTACTATCATCCTTATATTTCTTTGTCATAACTTGCCTTTACTTAGATTGCTTTTTAATATTCTATTGTTATCATTGGTTTTAAGAAATTTGATTATGCTTTACTTTGGTGTCATTTTCAGTGCTTCTTGTGCTTGTGGTTCATTGAGCTTCTTGTATCTGAAGGTTTGTAGTGTTCATAAAACTTAGAAATTTTTAAGCTATTATTCTTTAAATTATTTTTCCCCTCTCTTTCCAAATTAAACATATATTAAACCACTTGAAGTATTCCCACTCTTTTTATATTTTCCACGTTTCTACTTAACCTATTCAATCTCTCTTATAGTTTCTTAAACATATGGAATAGAGTAATAATACATGTTTTAGTTTGTTTGTTTTTAGTATATTTTATTGATTTTTCAAGAGAGATAGAGAGTTAGAAACATCAATGAGAGAGAAACATCGATCAGCTGCCTCCTGCACACTCCCCACTGGGCATGTGCCCGCAATCAAGGTACATGCCCTTGACTGGAATTGAACCTGGGACCCTTGAGTCTGCAGACCGACACTCTATCCACTGACCCAAACCAGTTAGGGCAATAATACGTGTTTTTAATGTCCTTGTTTACTAATTCTATCACTTATGTCATTTCTGGCTCACTTTTAAATTATTGATTTTTCTCCTTGTAATGGATGGTTGGTTTTGTTTTGTTTTTGTTTTTTCTTATTTTGAATGCCAAGTAATTTCTACCAGTTGTCACTCTTACAAATTTTATCTTGCTGGGTGCTGGTTCTTTTTATATTCCTGTGACATTTTTTGAGCCTTTTTGGATGCAATTAAGCTACTTGAGAAATTTGATGCTTTTGAGTCTTGCTTTTAAGCTTTGTTAGGTGGTATAGTTCCTGTCCATGTAGTTTTGTGGTGGGGGAAACTATACTAAGTCCTGTGTGGGTCCTAAGGATTGCTTTCTTACAATCATAGTTCTTTCCTCAGCTTCACATAGTTTCCTCATATGCACAACATCATCAGTATTCAGTTAAAGACTCAAGTACCTTCTCCAGAATTTATACATTCTCTCCCGGCACTCCCTCTCCTCTGTCTTTCTCCCCATACTACATCTTGTGAACTTTAATCACATTGGCCTGCCCAGATCTCAATTCCATCTACCAAATTCAAGCACACCGTCAGGCACTGCCAGGGTCTCCCTCCCTGCATTGTGCCCTGGAGACTTTATCCAGGCACTAAGTTAGGGCAATTATACAGCCACTTTATTTGTTTCCTGTGTCTCAGAGAGCACTGTCTGTTGCCTGATTTCTAATGTCTTGAAAACTATGAGACAAGTTTTCTTGTTGGGGCCTTTATCTGGGTGGAAAATATAACTCATATTTCATTTTCTCATGCATTCAGAGGCCTTTATATTGTTTTATATTAACGTTATCCTTACCCATAATTGCTTAGATCACCCCCCACTCAGGGACGTGCAATTAGAACTGTAGATCTGCTGGGATTAAGAGATTTTAGAAACTGTCCATCTAACTTTCTCTTTACAAATGAGAGGAAAATGAAGAGCAGGCAGTTTAAGTCAATTCTCTGCAGTCACACAGTTGCGTGTAGCAGCAGAGACAGCGAGAGAGCTCAAGATAGTGTGTGTGTGTGTGTGGCTCTGCACTCTCCTGGAACCTATGCAATATTGTGAGTCTTTATTCTGTCAGAAGAGCTGCCGTTGGGCAGAAGGAGGCTCCAGATTTATAGTCCAGGTTATGATCAACGACTTATCCTGAAGGTTTTAGTCTAATTTGAATGTGTCAAATTCTCTGTCCCTAATATCAGATAAAGATTCTCAGTCCTGATTAAAAGGAAAGGTGTCCTGCCTCATAACCAGGAAAAATGTGAAAGTCAAATATGACAGTGGGTGCCCACGTGTCCCGTGACCCTTTACAGTACTTTATCCCATGAAATGCTTGGGAGCCATCAGCCCCTCCATTGGAATCTGAGTGCTTATCTTTCCTAACTGCAGCTTGTCCTGGCATCTCTGACCTCTGACCTTGTCACCTTGATCTTTGCCAAAGCAAATGAATATGAGTAAGTAGAAAGAGACAGAGGAAGTTGTATCGCTAGTAAGAATTTTTTTGAAGGGAGGCAACAAGTTTTTCTCTCTGTAATCATAAGTGTACAAAAACTACAGCTTCAATCAATGAATTGTCTTCTGGAAAATATCTGATATCACAAGAAATTAAATTCTGGCATATTTCCTTTGGAATATATCACTTGATAATGATGTAGTATAAGTATTTTCTTAAGGTTAATAAGGACATGTTAGATTACATATCATGTAAAATAAAACATACCAGACAGAAATTTTATCTCCCAATGTGTTGAGAAACTTCTCATTTCTTATGCTTATTCTACATCATCTTGCACAAGTTACTTTACTTCATATGAAGTACATTTAAATTTCAGTTACTTTAAGCTTCAGTAGATGGTAATTCCCACTTGCTCAAAGGAAATGTCTTGAGGATCAAAATGTTATGGTTAAAACAAGGCTGTGACACCATTAAAATGTGCAGCATAAAGGAAAATGATATAAGAAAACTCTAATAGAACTGACTTAAATATTTAGACTTTAAAATTCAGACAGTAGATGAACTGGGTGTTAAAACTGAGTGACCGGTATATGCAGAGGGTTTCATTTATTTGTGAAGATTATTTTAGTTATTTAGTTCTATCCTCTGAGAAATTTTGCTGAAGTACCAGCCTAACTAAAAGTGGCACACTCCCAACTAACAGATTTTAATTTATGACCAATGTCTCCTCATTGTAGCCATTTTACTGTATCTGTTCAGAAAAGAGCAGTTATATAGACTAGTCTGAATATATTCTACTCAGCGTTAAGGAGACATACCCATAGCCAGTGCAAAGGCTCCCACCAACACGATTCTATGGCAATGGAGCTTATAAAATTAAAGTGGAAGGCTATAATCCTTTCTAAATAGTTTGTACAAAATAAGAAATAGTCTATATTTTTTTAGTGCTCAAATAAGCACTAAAAACAACCACATAATAAAAGTTAATATTGTTTAAAAAGTGGAACATATACATCAATATACACATATATACATATAAAGTACTATCAGGCATATTGTAAATATGTCTAAAACATTATTATAATGATGGACAATCAAAACATTTAACAAATCACCCTGGTTGGTTTGCTCAGTGGTTAGAAAGTCAGTCTGCAGACTGAAGGCTCATAGGTTCACTTTCCGGTCAAGTCAAGGGCACATATATACCTGGGTCGCAGGCTCAATCTCTGGCCCAGTCAGGGCACAAGTGGGAGGCAACCAATCGATGTGTGTCTCTCACATTGATGTTTTTCTCTCTCTCTTTCATCCACCTCCCTTCCCTCCACTTAAAAAAAATCAATGAAAAAAATATCCTCAAGATTTTATTATGAACCTCTACAGTAATTCTTGAAGTTATATAGCATCTGTCCTCCAAATTTTGTTCTTCTCTTTCAATATTGTGTTGGCTATTCTGGGTTCTTGACCTCCTAATATAAACTTTAGAATTAATTTTTTGATATCCAAAAAATAACTCACTGGGATTTTGATTGAGATTGTATTGAATATACAGATCAAGTTGGGAAGAACAGACATCTTGATGATATTAAGTGTTTCTACCCATGAACATGGAATAGCTTTACATTTATTTAGTTCTTCTTGATTTCATTCATCAGTTTTGAAGTTTTTATACTTTAGTATTTTATTTTGGGAGCACTAATATAAATGATAATTGTATTTTTAATTTCAAATTATATTTGTTCTTTGCTATTATATAAGTGATTAAATTTTATATATTAACTTTGAGTCCTACAACCTTGCCACAATCACTTATTAGTTCCAGAAGTTTGTGGATTTTTTCATATTTTCTACATATGCAATCATGTCATCTGTGAACAAAGACAGTTTTATGTCTTCCTTCCAAATCTGTATATATTTTATTTCCTTTTCTTACCTTATTGCATTAGCAAGGACTTTCAATGCCATGTTGAAAAGGAGGAGTAAGAAGTAGGGGGGACACCCTTGTTTTGTTCCTGCTCTTAGTGGGACAAGTTCAAATTTCTTACCATTAAGAATGATGTTAGGTATAGGGTTTTTTTTGGTTGTTGTTGTTAGTTTGTGTTTTTTTGTTTTTTTTTTGTAAACAGCTTTAATCAAGTTGGGAAAGTTCCGTTCTATTCCTAGTTTTCTGAGAATTCTTTCATAAATGGCTATTAGCAATTGCATTCTACATCACTGAGAAATACATTCAGTACTGGCCTGGAGGTGCTCTAATGTACAAAGTGAAATAGAATAATCATACTGCCTTGAAGATTTCTAGTTAAACATGGTGAGTTGAATATGCACATTTCTCTCTGCTTCCCAAGCCCCAGTAAAATGGTAGAAAGCATGAGCCAATAAGAGATCTCACAGCAGCCCAAAAGAAGAAATAATAAGTTGGAGGCTTGAAAACAGGATAATTATCAACTTATTTATCAGAGAGGAGAAAATTAAAAATTGTGTGCCTATAGAAGGGGAAATCAACAAAAAGTAAGCCAATTAGCTCCACGGAAGTGCAGAAGAACTGAGGATTGTGGGTGTTGATTTTGTTCTAAGGAATATTTTAACTCCTGGATCCTTTCCACTTTTCTCTACCACACCAGGGTGTGGAAAACTGCTCCTCTCCCACAGCCCACAATCCTTAATAAAACAGAAAGATTCTGGATTTAGGAACATCTGGCGGATTCAAGAGCAAGAGCACGGCTGAAGAATTTTGATGAAAGTAAAGGGATTAAGTGAAAGGCTACCTACTGAAAATTGATCTCCCTTCACCCCATCCTTGCTTTCGTCCATTAGTCAGAGAGATATCATTTTGACAGTCAAAATAAAACTATTGATGAGTTATTTTAGAAACAGCACTATATTCTACAAAATTAAAGGAGACATCCATACTAAACATATGAAATGATGCAGCGAGCCTTCTGCATGTCATTTGCGTTTTCAAGTAATTGCCCTGATTATACCTTAAACTTCTCTCATTACATCAGCTTGTCCTGAGGGAGTCCTCTAGAATCCTACCTCATGTTGACATTAGTGATTAGGAGGCCATAGGAGGGCAGCAAGAAGCAAACAGACCTGCCACTCTTCTTTACTCTGAAAAAATTCTACAACGGGAGGAATAGGGGACCTCATTTCTTCGGTGAAGTATCAACAGGAAGGCATTTTAAAATGCTGTTAGAGTGTTTCTGGGTAATATTTTAGCTGTGAATGCTTTTAGTGTTGCTGTGGTTGTTGTTTTTTACTATTCAGAAAATTTGCACACTAAAATACTTTCATTTGGGAATCACGTTAATTTTCCAAGCAAGTTTCAATATATCCAATTCGCTTCCTATTTACTATGGCTTAGCTAGTATATCTCATTCTAATTTATTTTCCATTTCACTTTGTAGGATGTGGTGTTACAGAAGGGTTTTATGCTGCTCTAATTTGCTAGTTATCTGTGTGTGTTTTTTTTCATGACACAGAGTTGAAAAGTTTGCAAAGTAACATATTAGTACACAATTTAGAAAATTTCTTTGGAAACATTACCTTATAGGATTATTCAGAATGATTTGCTATTAAAATGCTATCAGATATATAAGCCTCCTTAATATATAGGACAATAACCATGCTATCACAGAGGCCAAGCATTTTCTCAATAAACATTCAGTCTCAATTCCCAACCCCAGAGCACATAAACTTGGAAATGACCTTGGCAAGTCTCCTTCAAACTTAACTGGCCTTTCCTTTTTGTAATGCTAAAAATCTATAAATGAGCAACCAATTACAAAATGTACTTGGGATATTAACACTAGTCCAATTGTCTCAATGTGAAAAAGCTGAAATAAACTGTTTCCATATGGCTAAGTTTTCATCTTAAAGTTTATTTAATAAGCCTAAAGTTGAAATAAAATGGAACTAGTGCAAAACCCTCATGGAAAGTTTGATATTTCATTAAATAGCATTTTACTTTTGGATATATTCTTAATTTTGCAAATCTCTCAACAAGTATATGAAACCATTACACATAAACTTGGCAGGCATTCAGTTAAAATTAACATGTTGATATAGTAGATAACCAAAACACTAAATCAACACAACTCACTTATTTTGCTTAAATGGAAATCTTCAGGGACATAGCTTAGTATTGTATTATTCTCAATATAGTAGTTACTCAGATGAAAAACAAATGTTGCTGTCAGACTTATCCAGTTTCTACCAGTTGAAGTCACTTAAGCCCTATGTCTGAAGGTTCAGTTCCATCATGTGGCACCAATCCTATCCAGAGAAGTTCTATTAGTCAGGACTCTCCAGAGAAAGAAAACCATAGGGAGGGAGGGAGAGAGGGAGGGAGGGAGGGAACGAGGGAGGGAAGGAAGGAGGAAAGGAAGGAAAGGAAGGAAAAAAGGAAGAGAAGGGAAAGGAAGAGAAGGGAAGGGAAGGGAAGGGAAGGGAAGGGAAGGAAAAAGGGAGATATTTATTTATTATAAGGAATTAGATCACACAATTACAGTCTGAGGAGTTTCAAGATCTGAGTGTGCTCAGCAAGCTAGAGACTCAACAGAGCCAATGGTGTAAGTTCCAATCCAAAAGCCGGCAGGGTCTAGGACTAGGAAGAGTCAATTCTGTAGCTCAAGGCTGAAGGCAGAAAAAGACCTTTGTCCCAGCTCACAGCAGTAGGGGAGAAGGAGTTTCCTCTTACTCAGCCTTTTTGTTCTATTTAAGTTTTCAATTGGATGAGGCCCACCCACACTGGGGAGGGCAATCTGCCTTACTCAGTCTGCCAATTCAAATGTTAATCTCATCCA
>PVJC01030500.1:0-21156 GCA_004026665.1 Murina feae | reverse complement strand
GGCCTGGGAAGCCCAACAAGCAGGCCACTGACCCCCTGCTGCCTCTTTCCCACTCCCCGATGCCCCTCCAAGAGCCTGGACAGCTGCCAAGCAGGCCACCAACCCCCTGCCACCTCTTTCCGGCTCCCCAATCCTCCACCAAGGGCCTGGACAGCTGCCAAGCAGGCCGCCAACCCCCTGCCACCTCTTACCCGCTCCCCGATGCCCCACAAAGGGCCTGGGAAGCCCAACAAGCAGGCTGCTGACCCCCTGCCACCTCTTACCCACTCCCCGGCCCACCACCTTGCTTTCCCACTTCCTGGTGCCCTGGTGCCCTGGTGCCACTTCCAACTGCCATAGGCAGGCAGTTGCAACAGAACCCTTTGGTTTTCTCTAGTTCCGTGGCTGTTGGCCTCCATCTTGGCTGGGTTAATTTGCATACAGCCGCTCTGATTGGCTGTTGGCCTCCATCTTGGCTGGGTTAATTTGCATATAGCCGCTCTGATTGGCTGGTGGTAACGGTCACATTTGCATGTTTCTCTTTTATTATTTATATATATGGTTTATAATGGCAAAAGTTATAAATCACCAAATAGCAAATAAGAGACTAATTCAATATATTATGGCACATTGATATGCTGTAAAAACAACACTCATTTAATATATAATCACATAAAAATGCCCAAAATATAAATACGTTTAGAGAATGTATTATGGTTTGGCCTTCCTTTACTCTATTTTTTTTTTTTTTTTTTGCCTTCTTTCACTCTTACCCTCCAAATATATTTAAACCTTTTTAAATGACAAGAAAAAGTTACTTTCCCAGTCATTCTACTCTAATCCCTAATCTCCCATCCTCCTCCTCCTCCACTACAATAAGCTTAAAATGGAGAAGGATTTTATCATTGTCCCTAACACTTACTTCTGCAGGACCACTCATTCACTACCAACCATGCAGTCTTCCCTGATTCTCCCTTTAGTCACTCTTCCAATCACTCATTTAATCAGTATTTAAGAATTACTATGAGCCGTTTCTGCACTAGGTAATATTACTATACAGAACAAATACCAGTATAAATATGAGTTATTGAATCAGTTCTCAAGGAGCCTGCAGTCTAGGCACATACATTTATAAATGCAATAAAGAGAGACATGATAACAGAGGTACATGCAAAATTGTTTGACAGAAGGCAGGGAGGGCTGCACAGCAGATATAAACTGAAACAGCACTTGATGAGCAGAAAGGTTGGTAAGAAGGACATTCCTACAAAAAAGTAGGGAGGCTTAAAATAGAACAATAGCCTGTTCCGAGTCGAGAGTCGCTGGCAGCTGCCCAGGGCCAGAGCACACAATACAAAGGAATGTGATAAGAGATGAAGCTAGAAAGACAGGGCCTAAAAAAGCAAAGTAAGAGGTCCGGATTTGAGCCTGCGTGAGAACAGTCCTCCTCTTTCAAATAAGGGCTGCCCCATACAGCTACAGAAATAACCTCTCACACAGGAATTCTCAACTTTTCATGCCATGGACTTTTCTGGAAGACTGCTAAAGCCTACTGATTTGTTCTTATGATGTTTTATATACATAAAATACATAGGGTTCCAAATAATGTTTATAGACATTGCAGTGTAAAGGCAGGGAAGCTAAGTGTGGGCTATGCATAATGACCTTCTAATGTAGAGTACAGTAAGGAGGGTCGGAACCTCACAGACACTACAGCTCAGCCAGGTGAAAAGGTTTAACGATAGTCGTGGTAAATCATGTTGATAGCATGTACACTTGATTTGTGGTGGAAATGGCATTTTACCTCGATGGGCTTCCTCTCAAAAGCACATGAACCGGTCTAACATGAGAAAAATATGAGACGAATTCCCACTGGGGAACATTCTGCAGAGTACCTGACCAGCATTCTTCAAAATGTTTGGGGTCATCAAAAAAGGAAAGTCTGAGAAGCTGTCACCAACAAACAGGACCAAAGGAGACATGACCACTAAGTGTAATCTGCTCCCCTGGAGAGGATGCTGGAAAGGAGCAAGACACCACAGAAAACTGAGGAGATCTGAATAAAGCAGGGGTGTTCGCTAAAATAATCTGTTTTGGTGCAACTCTTATGACAAAGGTGCCACACTAATAGAGAGCATTACAACAGGGGAAACAGTGTGTGGGGCACACAGAAAGCCTCTGTACTATATTTGCATTAATGCTGTAAATTTAGCATTCTAAAAAATTAAATGAGCCCTGGAGAGGGGGAGGAGGTTAGGAAGCCATACTTGTCATGCGCCATCAAATACAGTTCACTTCACCCAGCTTAAAAAAAAAAAAATAGTACCAGAAAGAAAATGAATTACCCTAAAATAATTCTTTTTTTAAAAAACAAATTTGTGATATAATATTTGAGCTTCTTTAATACATTAAATTACAGTATTTACAGGCAGGTCTAATTATGGTAATTTCAAAGTAGTGAGGAATATAAACAGTATTTCAAGCTCTGAAATTTTCTGAGATTGCCATCATGACATCAAGGGTATTAACATTTCTGTAGTTTGTGGTCTACAGTCAAAACTTAGGAAGTGCTATATCTCATGTAGAGTTTAGTAAAAATAAACATGTAATCTTTCCTATCCAAGTTAAAGACCATTGAACTCTATCCACGGACTGTAGGTTAAAGATCATCTTCTAAAGAAAAAGAGAAAGTAAGTACTAACACTAAACAGACCCTGTGTTTCAGAATCTCTAATAGTCACTACACATACTTCATCTCATTAAACCCTCACAACAAACCCATTCCACAGACAAAGCTGCATAGCAGAGCTGCATGTGGTCATGTGACCACAAGTGGATTCGAATTATATAGTGTGACTCCAAATCAGTATTCTGACAGAGCACCTCCAAAAACAGTTTCCAGCCCCTCCTTGTGGAATTTCTGAAGAATACTCTAGTGTAGCTCACCAATGCTCCTATTTATTAAACAACTTTCTGTTTAGGCTGCATCAGGCTAAAACTAAAATGTAACACTTCCTCGAGCTCCCTTTGGACTAATAATAATTAGGAGCAGCAGCTAACCAAAAGGAAATGGGTAAACAGAAACCTCCCACTTTTGTACAAATCTGCAAAGTAAATTTCTGCATCTATTCACTAACTCTGACACCCAGTTAATATCCTTCTAAGGTGGTTGTGTTTGCATGCGAGTCACACCTAGGTATGCTTCTAAAGCAAATACAGCAACATGTGAGATATTCATGGCATATTTTATTCAGTCCATGGCAGTTCTTTCATTTACCCAAGTAGCTATTACTACTATTACTAATTACTATTACTTTCTCGGAACTAAAGGTGCTTATACTACAGTGAGCTATCCCCTAAGTGTCATTTTCAAATGAATGTATATCTGGCAGGTAAACTTAAAGCAGACTCAAACACGCCAATCTGTCAGTGAATTATAACTCAACATCTGGACTGGAATCCTCAGTCTCTCAGCAGATATGTCATATTTGACAAATAACTGTAAAGCAGTTTATGCTTGTATTTTGAGTCTAGGTTTTATATTTCAGTCATCACTGGCAATTGATAATAACAGATTCTTATTTTGAAAAGATTGAAATTTAAAAATGCTTATAGAGCACTGAGTGAATGTCAAACATTCACGCAATATTTTTAATATTGGGTTTTACTTTTAAGTTGTAAATTTCCCCTTAGCAATGTTCACAGGAGATATTTGCAGAAATATTATTTTTCTATTAGTTTTAGTTGATTCTTTAAATAATGAGAGATTTTGCTCTGGAGAATGATTTTATCTTTCTTTGGAGGAAGCCAAAATCATCTCCATTTAAGGACACACAGCAGCCTCTGCAACATATTTCAGTTACCATAGGAAAGCAGGCTGAGTTCACTCTGCTTAAGTATTAAAAGATTATATATTAACAAATAGCTCTCCCAAAATCACAGAAGAGACTTAAAAATCAGACTTTGCAGGTCTGGTGATTTAAGTAAATCTAATATATAAACAAAAATCAGAATAAAACAGGAACGATGCCTGGCTTTTCAAAAGAATTCTTTTCCTACTTCCACCTTAAGATAAACTGTTCCAGGAAGTACAAAATGTCTTCCCATTTACTAAACTTTCATTTATACAGTACTTTTCAGGAAAACTGCTGCATTAAATGAGGCACTTCCTTTTAGAAATACTACACAAAAATTTACAACCTGCACACCTATTGTCAGCAAAGTATCATTAACTAGAAGGCCAGCGATTAGGAATTTGTGATTATTTCTCTTTTGTTAGAATGTTACGCTTGATTTTGTGTCAACTTATTAAAATTTTAGTAACATTTTATGGTAATTGAATGCAGCTTTATAAAATCCTAAATACTTCCATTTTAAAGTACTTTTCTTGTGGTGATAGGCATCAGTTAAATATGAGAATCACTGCTTCTATATTGTTAAAACCCTAATTGAAGGAAACACAAATGTATTAAATACACTTATTACTTCTTACTTTAGCCATTGGAAAAAGCTAATTTTTTAAAACCAAAAGTTAGTTATTCACCTAGCTTTCTGACACATATAAGTATGAGGAAACAATGTAAAAATAAACCAAGAAAAGGTATAAAATTCGTTTTCTGTGGAAATGTTTAATTACTATTGTCTGGTTAGACGTTAACATTATGAAGCTGCAGAATTAAAACAACAGCAATTCAACAAAAGTTGTTTGGCTGAAGTCAGTACTGTTATTTTCACTCTATTAAAATTCTTATTAATGTTACTATTTTTATTCTTCATCATTATCACTCTCAGTATACAATCATTTCTAAGCCCAAAGCTGCATGCGTCTTTAAAAAGAGCTTTCTACACCCCAAACTTATTTTTTTTTCATTCATCTATCTCATACTTTTTAAAATTAAAAATAAGAAAATGAGGCACAAAATGTTAATGACCTTTCCACACCTGAAATAAGACAAATGGCATTCTCAAAGGTTTGGCTGTGATAAGACTATGGCTAACCAATCATAACTTCAGAATTCCTGTGTGACATCATAAGACCTCCCTAAAACACTTTTTCTCCTCCACCTACTTCAATTGTTCCCATAAATCTGGTAACAGAGAAAACTTTCCAGCTAAACGCCGATAAGACTTCATACTACTCACAATACTCTGTATATTGGGATCATCACAACGGTCAAGGTAAGATAAAATAGATTTCACTGATTTTGGTAATACTTTCTGTAATTCAAACTTATTGAACTTTTAAAAAAAGAATGGCATATTGTAAATTTCAGCTCAAAGTTAGACAAAATGTCTGCTATGACAAAAAGCTTAATTTCTAAATAAATGCTTATTCATTCAGCAACAGAAAGAACAAGACAACTTTGAAATAAGGGTTATTCATCTTTGATCCTGATTATTGGCTTGTCATTTTAGTTTAACTTCCACTTCTATTTTGCTTTTTAAAAATGCTTTTCTGCCCATTAAAATATCGTTCAGTTATGTTACTATGTTTGGTGGTACTGATGAGTTGATTTCTCCGTGCAAAGACAACGGCTTCATTTTGTTGTAGCTACTCTGTAAGAAACAGGATGGGAGAGGGCTATTTACCTCTGGAATACTATGAATAGTCGTGTGATTGGAAGACAAGCACATTATTGGCGTGACTATTCCAATATTACCATGATGATTCCCTACAGGTAATAAACTGGCGTTAAAATATGTAATATAAACTATTTTAAAATGCTTTTGAAGACTTTTTTCTTTGCTATAAAGTTCAGTCACTTTAACAAACATTGCTAAAAAAAATCCAAGCTTTTAATAAATTAAGTTATTTATATTAAATTCAGTATTACAGCATCAATAACAGGCTTGGAAATTTTAAAACACTTGTCAAAAACACATGCAAAATTCTTACTAAAATTATAGCATAGTAAATGTAGCACTTTAAAAACAGACATTATTTTGGAAGCAAAACATTCCTAAATATCTCATTTGGGTGAATATGATCGAAAGAGTGTTTGTTCTGCCGATTAATGAATATGCCTTTTATCAAGTTATTATCTCCGAGTGTTCCTCAGTTTCCCCTCCTGCATTTAAGAGGGGGATAAAGGGAAATGGAAAAAAGGTGACAAAAATGCTCAGGAATAGAGATCCCACCATAAATTGTATAACTTCTGTTTGAATTCTACTCTACTCAAGATGTTATAATCCCCATTATAATATATAAAATGTGTCTTCATTCCTAAATCTCAGTCATGGCATAAAGAATAATACTTCAATTTTATTTCGTTATTTTTATATGCATGTCGAAATAAAATTTACCTCTAGAGTTCTAAGTTCCTATGACAAATGTTAACTCCACCGCTTTACACAGACAAGAACACTGTAGATCCATGAACAGCTCTCCTTGAAGCATGCAAAAACACTGCTAATTTTTGTCTGCCACTGAGGCACCCTACCTGCCTCTGAATATCATTATATCCACAGCATGTTTTTCCTTTGATATTACACAGAAGTCACTTATATGCATATTTACTCATTTTTACTCCAATATCAAATTACATCCTCACATTTCAAAGGAAATGTTTGTGACTCTTTATAGTAACAGAATGTCACCACATCACATATTGCTCCAAAAAATTGACAATTTCTAGAGAGAGCATAAATTCTGCTATTAAAGGTTTCTATAGTGTGTCCACATTAACAGTGACTATTGTTCAAATTTCAAATATTATGCATCAGTGCCAGACATTTATCCCAACTAGTTTATCTCTATCAAAAGGTAAAATTTAAGTATAGTCTTTGTTTATAAAGCTATGTAGTTTAAAATTAAGTGCTAAAAAAGTGTCAGATGGAATGGAAGAAATGCAAAAGATGTTTAAATTACAAAAAACACTTGAAAGACCTAGAATACTTTGCTTTATTAAGAGACATCTGTCACATCACTGTCATTTCCTAAAACTCAACTTCCAAAAATTATTTTCATAGTATTTCAGTGAACATTAAGAAAAAAATATTCCAGGAAAAATTGCATTTGGTTCATATTTATACATACTGTTTCTTAATCTCACTAGAGATAGAATATTTATATAGATCAAGTAGTTAAAAAAGAAAGAATAAAATGTTTAACTTGTTAAATGTAGTATTTTAATTATATAAGATATTTTAAAATTTTAAGTAAACATGAAATGCAAAGATTAGATTACCTTTCTAAGAAAGACTGTATATTTATTACTAATCCTAGAAATAAAGATTCAATTAAAACTTCTTTCTTCTTGAACAATTTTCCAAATGCACTGGTGTATACAAACATTTCATTTGATCCTCTTAGTTCCTTATGTGTTTCACACTGCATCTCTAGTTTACAATTTAGGAAACGGATGTGAAAAGGTGAATTCTCAAGGTCACAGAGCTAGGAAATGGTGGAGCCTTGGCCAAGAGCCAAGATTTTCTAAATCTAAACCACATGCACATCTACCCACAGATCATCATGGCTTAAAAATAAATCATGACATTGGAAAAACAAAATAAAAGTCCTCAAATACTATCAATGGTACTCTAAAAAGCAAAGTTAGAGGATACAAACTTATAATTTAAATCACTCCATTTCATTTACAGTTTATTTATGCATAAGGCATTATATCCTTAATAGCCTATATAATACTATCCTGATCATTTTCAAAGCCAGGGATGTAAGAAAATTATAGATGACCTTAGTTATTAAGTAATACACCCTGGAAGGCAAAACTCAAAATAGTTACACAGACTTTTTAAAAAATTAACATAATCAAACTTAAGTTTCCTTTAACTTGTTTCATTGCTGAAATGCTCATGCCTTTAATCTATTTAGTTTTGATAACCTAACATCCAGGTTAACTTTTCAAAACTTTTCATACTTTGTCCCAGTTATATATTAAATCTTTAATTTTTCTTAATTTCATTTCTGATCTCACATTCTACCATTTAAAATGTTCAACTTCATGTATTTTGGGATGCTTGAACAGAGGAATCTTGTTATTTATGCTATGGAATCATTAGCCTTTATCAATGCTATAAATTATTAACACAGTGCTGACCATACCAGCAAAGGAATAAACCCTGAAACTAAGAAATCCAGGAAATAATCCTTCTGAGTAACAGTGACCTAAGCTAGATAATATGTGGTCTCCTTGAACATTTCTAGAAACAGTGCTCAGTGATCTTACCCTGCATAATTCTGACACATTTATTACCAAATAGACATGAAAATGAGACCTGAGTGCACATCGCCACCCCAGTATACTTGTAGTCAACTGAGGCCCTCTAGTGTTCTTTATAATGTACTCCACCTTCAGGTCTTTAAAAAATCCTCTCACATTAGTGGGCATATATTTAACCTAGCATTCATTTTTCCTTAAAAGTTCACCTATACTACACCTCCCCACATAATCTTTTCTCAAAAGAAGAATATAAAGTCTCAACTATTACTGGGTTTAAAATAATATTTTAATTTCAAATAAATTAATTTTAACAAAATAAACAAGCCCACAGACAAACAGCAACAGCAATGTGCCAGTTTCAAAGAGAAAATCTCTCTGCACTGTTGTTCAATATAGTTTCCTCAAGGCACAGCTTGAAAGCAATGGAAACATTTCATTATGGAGTTTTATTTTAATCCTTACCCAAGGATATTTTTTCCATCGATTTTTAGAGTGTGAAGGGTGACGGAGAGACAGAGAGAAACACCAATGTGAGAGAGACACTTGGATTGTTTGCCTCCCACATGCCCCAACCAGAGCCAAAGCCCGCAACCAAGGGGCATGCCCTTGACCGGAACTGAACCCGGGACCCTTCAGTCTGCAGGCCAACACTCTATCCACTGAGCAAAACCGGGTAGGGCTATGGAGTCATTAAAAGGTTTGAGAATAAACTGATTTTTATGCTTATACAACACTTTTCATAACCAGGCAGAAGCAGCTTGAAGATTTTCTCAAATAGCCAGTGTGAACTAACAAAGCTATGAAATGCTTCTGTCACATTTAACTTCATTTAGAACTTCCAAGTTTAGCATTAGGTAACCTCAAAAGGAAAATAATTCTATCAAAATAACTTTTGGATGCTAACAGAATGATGATAAATCTAATGATGAACTGTCTTGATTTAATGAATAAATCAAAAATAGCTGCATACACAATCACTTTTAGATTATCTACAAAAATGACAGTAAATAGTAGAAAAAATAAAATCTCAAAATAATACCAATACAGACAAATCCTGTAAGCTCAAATCTATATAGAATTCTAATCTTATGAACCAATTAAATGGGGGGGAAATGTCAGACTTGAATTTATTAGCATAATATGCCCACATTTACTAAAAGAAGAAATAAGCAAACAAAAATAAGAGGAAAGCAAAAATCTGAATTCCACAAATAAAGATTTTTAAATCTAGAAATTTATAATTCAGTAGAGGGAGCGCCTCCAAAAACTGGTCCAGAAAGTTCTGCAAATGACTAAAAGTACTTAAACTATAGGTGGAGATGAATACTCAGCATACATATTAATTGCCTAACAATCCATAAGGGCAGACTTCAGAATTATAACATTTCTAAGTTTGACAAGAAACAAACCACTATCTTTATACTCAATTTGCTTACAAGAACAAACTATCCTTTTTCAATAATAGCTGGATGTTGAAAGATGCGATCATCTTTAAAGTATATTCCTTATACTTTCATCAGTAGAGAGCTCATCTCTTTGTATTTCAGAAACACCAAATACGAAGCCTAGTTCAGGTCAATGTTGTTAATCATTGACAACAACTTTTATAAATTGTAATTACCTGATGTAAATGCTCTAAGCCTCACTTTCCTCATCTGTAATAAGAAAAGACTTGAGAAGTGTTTGGGGATTATATGTTCGACTATCAAATTCTGTTACTCTAATTGGTTAATATGTTAATCACAGCACTATCTGAGCATTTTCAATTTTCCAAAAGTACTAAAGGAAATCATAAAAATCCCTTATTCAACCTCATTGAGTTATTAAAATAGTAGCAATTATGCACCAAGTGCCAGAATACAAAGTCAACACGAGGCTCCTTTTATTCATGAACTAGAAGTCTAGTTGAGGAAACAAACATGTAAATCAAAATTGCAACACAGCCTGATAGCTATCCTATATAGGTAATGCTAATGCCCTACTAAAAACTAGCAGAGCTGATAATCATTCTACCTTAATGGAAGGTTTTATTAGGAAGCGATATTTAACTGGCCCTTAAGTATCAACTGAAATGTGCCTGGCAAAAAATCCAAGGTGGGGGAGTCGGGGTAACATTCCAGGCAAAGCCAGAACAACATGTGCAAATGACAGAATCATAAAAGGGAATGAAGTATTTATGGAAAGGTGACATGTTTCATGTGATGACACGCCACTCACCAGTGTCATAATAGGGAATGACTCTTATATATACAATGCTTTGTGATGAACAACTGGCTAGCTTCCTCCTTTTTCATGTGTTGTCTCAAAACAATTTTTAAATTCAGACCTTTTAAACAATTTAAGTCCTAAAACTACACAAAAATACAAGCTCAAATAGAAATTACCAATCTAATTCTTATTCCTTTCTTAACTCTGTTAATATATCCTTATACATCCAAATATATAAAGCAATAAAAAAAATCTTCCTCACAACTACCTAATAGTATAAAATCACTATATCTACTATAAGTGAATATAAGGAGAAACAACTTAAAAAATGCATTTTCTTAAAGAATAAGAGAAACCCTTTATTTCTACAGTACTAGTATTTTATCTAAGGAACTGAAACAAAAATAATTAAATTAAATATATAATAAATTTAAGCTGCCATTTTCTAAGTAGAGAGTGTTATAGATAAATTAACTAACAACCACTGGTGTTGGACAACTATGAATTGGTAGAGAATGTATACTAGATCAACACAGGCTGTTACCACTCTTTAAGAGAATGAAGTTTGTGATATGTTGGCTAATAGGATCTCCTCACTACAGACCAACATTATGAAGGAGGCCAGAGTCTCCATCAAAGAAACTGGGTCTAGTATATAATTCTAATCAGAATACAGCCAAGTTGAAGTACTGACACTACAGAATCTAACATATACCACAGGGTTTCCTTATAAAAATGAATGCTAAGGTGTCACTGATCCATCTCTTCCTCTTTCCCACTCTCTCATTCTCCCTTCTGCTCTTTTCATCACTAGTCTCTACAGAAATGGAGCTAACACAGTAAGTTGGGATTTCCTCCGATATAGATGGGAAAAAATTAAATCTGGTAGCTGGAGTAAGGCAGTAACATCTTGACAAACAATGCTATTTCAAACAATGTCAACAGCTATGATCTCTAAGCAGTTAATGATGATTTTTTTATTCCATAATTTTTCTTATTTCAAAATTTATACAGAAGTATCCTGACTGACAACAAGATATCATCAAATCTTAGTAGTTATTATCTTTCTACAGTGATGTATTGCTTTAGGTTTTATTTTGTTTTGTTAATTATCACAAATAATAAGGCAGCAACTAATTAATCATGCAGAATAGCTTGTGTGAGCTCTGAAAGAAAAGCAATGGAACCCACTGCCTATAAGTACAGGTCATTCATAAATAGTTACCATCTATGGTAGAGAGTGAGATAATGATGATTTTATTGCTACAACTTCTGAGCCTTATAGTCTTCAGTACTTAGTTAAAACTTGTTAAAACATTACTTAAAATAGCATATTCTACAAAACTATCTATAATACTAAAAACGTAATATGTTAAGTAGGCCAGAAGTCCTTCGTGGTGGGCAGGGGCTGAGGCAGAGGCCCATGGCTACCACAGTGGTGGGGGCTGAGCCCCTTGCACAAATTTCGTGTACTGAGCCTCTAGTGAAATAAAAAAAAAAAAGGAATGCCAAATATTGTAGTACTGGTGAAACAATTCTCATTTAACTATTTTATTTTGGACTGAATTAACATCCAAACAATAATTTATTGCATGCATTTCTTATGAGATTTGCTCTAGAACTGTTAAGACACTAATGCTTACAACAATTATGCTCATAGAGAAATACAGTATTAATGAAACTATATGTAAGAACTTTTTGCCCAAGGCAATAGCCCAAAACAAGGTGCACCCTAAAGCAAACTACATTTCTAGTCATTTTGAGAAGAGGAGGCAAGGACTAAAGTTATTACATTTCAAACACAAGACAAATAAGGTATCTGGTGACCTTCACCCAAAAACCCAGAGAGACAGGACAGACAAGGAACACCTGTGTGTGCACACACATGTACAGACTACAAAGATATAAGATGTAATACAAATAATGCTGAGGAAAATGGACACAAAATTGTGTTTTACCTGTTCAGAAACCAGGCTGCACATAACGATCCTAATCCATTTACTCTTTCCACATTCCAGGCTACCTCACAGTGACCTCACATTGGCTGCCCACTTTTTTCCTTTGTCTTGATCCTTTAAAACTTCAGACTTCCTCGCCTTCCGCGTCATGGAGAAAGTCCAGTACCTCACTCGCTCTGCTATAAGAAGAGCTTCAACCATTGAAATGCCTCAACAAGCACGTCAAAATCTTCAGAACCTGTTCATCAACTTCTGTCTCATCTTAATATGCCTCTTGCTGATCTGCATTATCGTGATGCTTCTCTGAAGTGCCGCTGCCACGTCCAGTGCTGCAACCTGTCGCCATCAGCTTAAGCCTGTCACCCACGGAGAGGGGAAAAGAGACCACTTCCCATGAAGAGGAAATTCTTCATGCAAAGACTAAGGTTCAGAAGGAATGATTAGCAAATGTATTCATCTGCTGGATCCTGTAACCATGAAAAGGGCTCGATTTTCAAAATTAACTTTAAAATGACTATAAGTATGCATAATGTAACTTGATTTCTGCAACAGAGCTTATAAATTTCAATCCCATATCTTTTCTGAGGATGAACTAGGAGTTTAAGTTTTGAAACTGTACTGCTAACAAGTCACTTCATATATAAAGCATTAGCTTCACTGTTTGGGGTAAATATAATTTATATTGTACTAAAAAAAGCCTCTTTGATGTTTATTACGTATTTTTCAGGTCTTCACCAAGTATCAAAATAATCATTCAAATGATGTGTCATTATTCCTCACTTTATCTTCATTATTATTATACAACCATCTCTTTAGTAATTATCATAACCTCCATTTTAACATAGAAATTGCACTCTTTTCCTATACTTACCTTAACATTGTTTGAAGTTCATGAGAATCAAGTAGGAAAAAGACCATACTATTACATAAATAAAATTTCTCTTAACTATTTTTTAAAGAATTATAGAATGCTAGTACATGTAGAAATCATAAATCTACTTTCTCTAGGACATTATGATAAAGGAGAAGTGCTGGTTAATTTAACAGCTGACAGTGTGATTAGCCGTAATTACTAATACACTAATAGAACAGAGTCTAACCTTAATTTATGGCATGTAGTGGATTATGTGAGTTATAGTATATAACTTGCCATACTGTATCTTTGGAATCATGAAATCTTAAGACTTCATATTTTATAGGTTGTCTTTTATTCTATCCTCATACTCAATGTAGGGCAAACAAAAAAGAAGAAAAATGTAACATTTCAAGTATTGAAAAATAAAATTTCTTAATTCTCTCTCCCAAATTAACTAATTATTTGATTACATTTTTCTTATTGTTTATGACAGAATATAGCTACTTTCCTTAATCTACCAATCAGATGGTAAACACATACAGTAGGCCACTCTACCTCACTAAATTATATGCCCCACAATTATGTTCTTTCTGAATACATTTTCTATTTCCCCTCTGGTCATTTAAAATATCTTCCAACTACTCATAAAACAACAGAAGTAAAAATTAGTGATGAAAAATATATTTGACCAAAATTTGGTAATTTAAGTGGACTCAGTTGAAAATGAAGTCTAAAATGGTTTACACATACTGTATCATCCAATAATTTTGACTTCAGTTCAAGACATATTACTAATATAGCAATTATTAAAGGGGTATAAGAACATTTAATTTACTGTATGATTGGTTAAAATATGGTTACTAAAAGTATTTGAAAAGTCAACATTGACCTTGATTTGTAACACCAGTGCTGGCAGCAGAATAGTGTGATAGAGACATTATTTTTAAAATTTTTCTGATCTCCTGAGCAGTACTGGAGATGGGAGGGGGTTTGCTGACAACTGAGGAACAGAGGGGAAAAAGATCTCATACTGACAGGGGCATTTCTTGAGCAAAGTCTTATCTATGGGTTAGAGACCCCTAGTATCAACTAGAAAGCTTATAAATAAGACACACATTCACCTCACTGGTGTAATTACCTATGCAAAAAGTAACCAAGTTCTATAATTAGCTGCATGATCTTATAAATAATTGGAAAATTTGAAATAACAAGCTCTATTCCTTTCAATATATTGTTCATCACAACATCAATTTCAAACTATAAACTGTTCAGATATCAGGTTTTCCTTAATAAATTACAAGTAAAGTTTTTTTTTGTTTTTCATTCCGCCGTTAACAGAAATTAAAACCTTATACTTGACGATTACAGAACACTGTAACTCAGGTATAATGCAGAACAAAAATCCATTCTTCAAATGTAACTTATTTATTGTTTATCATGATGTATAAAAGCAATGTATTTTTTAAAATGTAAATGCCAAATGCTCAAATACTTTCTACTGTAGAATAAATTCCAAACTTCACAGTTTTAAAAACTAATTACTTTTAAAAAGTTGCCTTTATATTTTAATTTACAATGTTTATTTAATGCAAATCACTTATATTACAATGACCTTCTTGAACTCAGTGAAATCATTCTTTAATACACTCATGATTGATACGATGTATTATCATAAAAAATCTAATATAAGCAGTTTTGATTTTTTGAGTTGTTTTTGGTGACTATCCCCATATAAAATAAGATCAAGATTTTCTAGTACAGACACAAGAGGGCAGACCTGCATAAAATAATGAAATTCCTTCTACCTAGAAACGACTTATACTTGCATTACTTTTCAGTCTTATGGCAAAGTGGAAAAATTATAAATTTTCAAAAAAAAACTGTGCTCTTCTAACAGCACACTTTAAAATGTCTAAAAATTATATTCTAATACTATATCGAAAAGTTGACAGGTAAAAAATCAAGTATTACTAATTTTATTGATTAAAGCATCTATACAAATTCATTTATATGCTTTTTCACTAATAAATGTGTCCAATGGATACTGCTGTGTGCAGAAGTACACATCCTTCATATCCAGCCCTTCCTCCCAAAAAGAAATGCAACAGAAACATGGAAAGACATACATTTTTCCAAAGAAAAAAACAAGACTGTGTTTTCTCTTCTTGTAGGGTCAGACAGCTTTAGGGGAGGGAGGGAGGGAGGAGGGAGGGAGGGAGGAGGGCGTGATATATAATAGTGGAAAGACTCAAAGACACTGGTGAGCATTTCACATGGAGGCCTATATGCCAACCCACGAGGGCACAGAAGGGTTCTCTCCATTCACAAGGGAAAATGCCTCAGAGCACTACACTACCTGCACTGTCGCTGATCTGGTAGAAAATGTGGGAATGAAGGAACACTATGCATAGAAGCCTGTGAAGCTGACTCACTAATTATCCTGGACTGAGTCCTCAGAAGACCAAAACTTCCACGTTACAATATTAATCATCTGAGGAAAGTAAGAGGGGAAGGAGGCTGTGAGGATCAAATGAGATAAAATACTCCAACAGCAACAAAATTCTACATAAATCTATCATGGTGTTAGATCGTGACTCGCCAGATTCCTTTTCTTGGTTTTAACTTTCTTTTTACTGTAAGAGTTTTGCAGCTGTGCTTAAAAATCATATACATTCTCACATGACAAAATAAGCTGATATTTATTATAGCTCTCCCCTCCTCGTAAAAATTAGACTAAACAGAAGTCAATGTTTTAAAGAATTTTTTTTTAAAAATCTTTTAAAATAATAAAGATAGCACTGGACACTCCAAGGAGAAGGTATGTACGATTTTTTTTCTCACCCTTGCCAGTTTGGCTCAGTGGATAGAGCATCAGCCTATGGACAGAAGGGACCCAGGTTCAATTCCAGACAAGGGTTCATGCCTGCATTGCACGCTTGATCCAAACTAGGGAACGTGCAGGAAGCAGCCGATCAATGATTCTCATTCATTATTGATGTTTCTATCTCTCTCTCCCTCTCCCTTCCTCATTGAAATCAATAAAAGTACGTCTTCTTTTTTATAAAGGATTTTTTTCTGTAATAGTCCAAGAAGGGAATTAGAGGAGAAGTGATCATTTAAACATTGCAATTGAAGTGTCTGCGTTTTCTTTACCTAGTTTCATCTTTCTACTCCAAAACTTTAAAGCACTACAGAGATCATCCCGAACAGGGTTAATAAAAAAGTAGAGCTTTCCAGGGTGCGTGTAAATTTTGTCCCATAGCAGCTTTCCTCCTCTATACCATGTGTTGGGAAGATTTAAAAATAAGTTTTGCTCCACAATACACCTTCAAGATGCCTACTCTCGATGCACTGTTAGGCTGGGGAAATCTCTGTTTATGGCAGAGATTCATTCATCTAAGCAGAATGAAAGGAGGAGTGAATTAATACTTAACCTTTAAATTCCACCCATTTTCTCAGTTACATTCCTATCGTCCCCACTTCAGGTTGGAGTGGAATACTCAGCCTCTCCGGACAACTACAATTCTGCATAGACCAACTGGAGAAATGACCGATGCCCGTTTTCCTGTAACTAGCATTTGAGAACTAAAATATAGTATTTTAAAAATCAGGTGATTCTATCTTTCAGTCACTTGAATTGATAAATCACAAATAATAACCCTGGTTAAATTGCTCTTTTCTGACTTGTAATTCAGGTATCTTAATGATGCTTCTGTCCAATGATGTGCTTTAAATATACATAATCAAGATCTGAAGAACTCGAGTTCAACACAAGAGTAAAGGCGGCATGTGGGATGTGTTAAGGGTTCTCCGTGAGTGCAGCACGTTACGTTATGTGTGTTTGGGGCTGTATTCAGATTTGTGAGGTTCCGAGGTTAAGTGATCTCCTTTTTCTTTCACAGAATATATTCTTTTAATCTTTAACATCTTTATTAGTACCAGGAATAAATAATTTTTAAAAATTGCTCTAGGGAAATTTTGCAGTTTTTGTTAGAATTTGTTTATATGAAAAGGTGCTCAATATCACTAATCATCATGGAAATGCAAATCAAAACCACAATGAGGTATCACCTCACACCTTTAGGATGGCTATTATCAAAAAGACAAAAGATTAAGTGTTACCAAGAATGTAGAGACAGGAAAGCTCTGTGTACTGCCTGTGAGCATGTGAACTGGTGCACTCACAATGGAAAACAGTATGGAGGTTCCTCAAAATAGTAAAAATAGAACTACCATATGATCCAGCAAGTTCCCTTCTGGGGACTTATCCAAAGGGCAGGGGGACCACTAATCTGGAAAGATATGTACAGGCACATTGTCAACGAAGCGCTATTTACAATAGCTAAGAGATGGCGGTGAGGAGGAAACTGGTCTTGAAAGAAATGTGGGGCCATAAAACTGAACAAAGCCCTGCCCTGCAGGAGGGAAGAGGGGCTTTGTTCTGAGGCTGGCACCTAGAGACACCTGGGGTAGGTTTGATGAAAAGAATTCTCCCTTCAGGGCCTTGGGGGGGGGGGGGATATTTGCAAATCAATAACTCGAGGGGCAGTTATAAGCAAGTTTTCTGTGTGTTAGGGTGCTCTGGATTTGGAATTTTTGAACTCCCCAGAGACCTCGCGCGATATTAAAACTGATTTCTCTACCTCTTCAAAGCGTCGCTTAGTTTTTGGTCTTTCTGCAACAGCGGCAACCTAAATGTCCATCAGTGGGCGAATAACTAGCTCAAGAAAATGTGGTACATGCAGGGTGGGGCAAAAGTCGGTTACAGCTGGGAGTGTGTGAAACATAGTTTATTCTTGTATTATTTATTAATTTTTATATTATTTTTCATACAAACAACTATAAACCGACTTTTGCCCCCGTCCTATACACAATATAATATTTTTCAGCCATAACAAGGAACAAAACCTTGCCATTTGTGACAGCATGGTTGAATCTTAGAAGGCATTATTCTCAATGAAGTAAGTCAGACAAAGACAAATACCACATGATCTCACTTATGTGTAGAATATTTAAAAAAAAAAAAAAAAAAAAAACAACTCATGGATACAGAGAATAGACTGTAGGTGGTTCCCAGAGGCGAGGGGCTAGAGGCCCATATTATAAGTTTGAAAGAAGCTGCTAAGAGTGTAAATCTTAAAAGCTCTCATCACAGGAAAACATCATTTGTAACTATATATGCTGATAGGTGTAAACTAAACTACACTTGCTGTAGTGATCATTTTGCAATATATAAAATCCTTATGTTGTACACCTGAAACTGATACGTCAATTATATCTCAATAAAAGAAAGAAAAACGGAGGCCCAGGGATATTAAATTGTTGCAGAAAGACCACAAAAACTAAGCGATGCTTTGAAGAGGTGGAGAAATCACAGCTTTAATACACGCGCAGACTCAGGGATTAATCCAAATCAGAGTGGGGGTAGCACTCGAGAACCTTGCTTTATAACTGCCCATCGAGTTCATTGATTTGCAAATATACTCCCTCCCCCCAAGGCCCTGAAGGGAGAATTCTTTTCATCTACCCTTCCCCCAGATACAGGGCTCAAAAACAAGGCTCCCTCGCCTTACCTACCAAGGGACAGGGCTTTGTTTGGTTTAATGGCCTTGCAGAACCAGCCTTCCTCCTCAAAATCATCTAAGTTCTGAATTTGACAGAACAGAAACAAAATCCAAGACCTCATATTCCCAAAATTAATGTTCTATGACAACAAGCCAGACCCTATGTTTCTGTTTCAAGTTTTTCTAGAATTGATGTTTTATTTTTATGTCCACTGCACAAATGAGAAGGAAAGACCCAGTTTTTCACATTAATCAGCCTCAAATATTTTCTAAGATTTGTCTATCAATGCAATCATTTGGGCGTTTACAGCATCTCGGCTTACATTACTTTCAGGCAAAAGAAAAAGCAAAACAACCAGAGCCCGTGGACACACTGCCATGGCTGACTGCACGTGTGCTGGTACTGTACTCACAGCCTCCACTGGAGGGAAGCAAACGCTAGACCTTGAGCCTTACCTGCACTGGTGTTTCACTTTCTAGTGGAAACTCTTCCATTTGCTGCTGTTGCCATGGAGCTAAACTGTAAGAGTCTTCCGTACTTCTGCCTTCCAAAGGGTTTGTGCGCAACTGCTCTGTCAGCCACATCTGTGTCCTCACGGAAGGCTGAATGGGAACGCCACCTACTGCCTGCTGACCCAGCATTAAATACTTTGGAGGTTCAAAAGCCTCTGAGCTTGTCAAATTGGGCTTGCTTTCAGGTAAGGCACTGTATGTCATGTCCAAGGCCTGTCTCCTAAGAGTGGAAGAAGAAGGTCTAAAATCCTCTTTGCTACAGCTCTCAAATTTATATTTACAGTCCAGAGTGGATGACCGTTTTTTACTGATTTCCTTGTCCTCTAGCTTTAGCATCTCCATGCTGTCATGTAAGCAGCTGGGCCCAATCGTCCTTGGTTGTGATGGTAAAGCCTTGCCTCTTGCTGGCTTTTCCAGACCACCCCTTGCCTCTTCAATGCATGCAGCAGCACCCTGACTGCAGCTATCCGGGGCAGTGAGTCTGGACAATGATGACCATTTCCGGAGGGGCCGGAAGTCCTTCATGTCTAGTGAAGAGTCCTGCTCGCCCTTACTGTGGCTCCCCAATGCTTGCAGGAGGCTTGTAGTCCATTTGGAGCCATCTGATGTCAATGACTCCCTGTGTTTGGAAACAGAAGCGCTGGAGTGAGACGGCATGACATGGGCAGTAGGAAGAGTAACCAATGACCGGCTGGATTTAAAAGTTAATGTGCCACTTGAAGTTGAGTGATCTGGAAAGAGAAAAGAATTTCAAATTAGTGTAATTCACAGGAAAAAGAGGCAAAATGCTAAAGGCCAAAACAAAACTGCACAAGTTTCGCAGCACTTTTTTAGGGGCACTTTAGCAAAACAAGGGCGTAGTTATTATCACTATTATTATTCCTTTAAGTTTATCTGAAACAGATCAAGCTTTCAAACATTTTCTAGAAATGGATTCATAACAAAATGTATGCCCAGTTACCATCTACTGAAATATATTATATTCATCCCATTTAATCTAAGTGTTGTGCCTTTAAAAGAAAAATGCATCTCACCACGGACAGGTCTTATTCATAATACAGCATTGACAACTCAGACACAACTCTATCAGAAAATTGTATTTTTCATCATTTTTCCTACACTGTGAAAATCTGTGCCAAATCTGAGCATTTTAGTGCTTCCCCCAAACTCTAATTCAAATCAGAAATATGGGTAAAGGAATTCTGGCAATATTAGAAAATAATCAGAAAGGGTTCCAATAATGTATCTGCAGATACTGAATAGTTCTTATGGTCTCAGTCTTCCTTAACAGCATCATCAATGAATTATTTCCCAAATTAGAACTCTTGTTTGGAGTATACTTTGGTTCCTATCTTTCTCTGCACATTCACTTCCAAAATGATTACACAGCTACTGCCTTAAGTGGGCCTTCACATAGTATTCTACACACAGGAACAGTTTTCGTAGGCTCTATGTAAGCCAGAAGAATGAATAAGTGCCTCTATACTCGATGAACTTACCATCAAGTGCCAAATAATCATCATACTTGCCAAATTAAAAGCAAAGAATATAACTTTTACCAAAGGGTATCTATAAAGGGGATAGCAATTTGAAGTGTGGGGGTAGAGGAGGTGATTGGTAAAAAGCAACTTTCACAGTTTAGTCTATATTGTTCCATTACTGTTTGACTCATCTTAACTAATAAAAGCAAAATATTAAAATTAACCGTTTCTCCGGGACGGGGGTAAGCCACGCCCGCTAGCCAATCAGAATGGCTGTATGCAAATTAGCTCAGGCAAGATGGCGGCCGCAGCCCTGGAGGCCAGCGCAGTGCCAGCGGCAGGGTGAGCGAGATGTGGGGGTGGGCCGGAGGGAGATGGCATGGTGATGGTTGGCGTGGGGGTGGGGAAACGGGAGGG
>PVJC01030499.1:0-21156 GCA_004026665.1 Murina feae | reverse complement strand
TGCTTGGTGGGCTTCCCAGGCCCCTTACAGGGCACCAGAAAGTGGGAAAGCAAGGTGGCGGGCCGGAGAGTGGGAAAGAGGCAGCGGGGGGGTCAGTGGCCTGCTTGGTGGGCTTCCCAGGCCCTTTGCAGGGCACCAGGGAGCGGGAAAGCAAGGCTGCAGGGGCCGGGGTCCTGCTTGGCAGCTCCCCAGACCCCTTGGTGGCACCAGGAAGTGGGAAAGGAAGGCAGCAGGGGACGGGTGAGTGGGAAAGAGTTGGTGGCCTGCTTGGTGGCTTCCCAGGTCCCTTCTGGGGATCAGGGAGCAGGAAAAGGCTGGCCTGACCATGAGGCGGGGTTTTCTCTGCTTTCTGGTGGCTGGAGGAAGATGGGCAGTAGGCAAGCTTGGGAGGCAGGCAGCACCCAGCCCTGGCCACAGCTCAAAAAAGAGAAGAACATGCAGGGGAGGGCAAGAATCTGAGAGATCAACATAGAGGGGGTGCCTGATCCAAGCCTCCACATTGTGCCTGGTGGCAGGTCCCCAGCAGGTAGACACACACAGGAGGACTGCTCTGAGCCTCAGATGCAGCCGCGGGCAGGTCCCCAGTGGCCACACACACATACACACACACAAAAGGTGCCTGGCAGACTTGGGCCATCATAGGACATCCACTGAGGGGTCCCAGACTGTGAGAGGGGGCAGGCCGGGCTGAGGGACTCCCTCCACCCCGAGTGCACAAATTTTTGTGCACCGGGCGCCTAGTAAATAAATAAGAGGATATATCTCAGTGAAACATATTCAATAACAAGAAACATTGCTGTATTTTATAAGGCTGGGATAGGGTCAGGTACAAACCACACCTTTGATGTACCGATCCAGCTAAGGGGACAAGCTATACACAATACTTTCACACACACACACACAACACACACACACACACACACACACACACACTGCTGGAGTGAAAGAGTGGTTCTGATCTCCAACAATCTGCCAAATGTTCCCATGGACTGGACCTGGGGCAACTCCACCCTCTGCACCAAGTCTCAAAGGGCATGCAGTCATCATCTACTGTGTGGAAGGTGGCCTGTGTCTTCTCTGTAAGAATGGTCTCAGTGGACACATGACGTAGCTCGAGATATGCCCTGCTGAATGCAGAGTTGGGGTAGAAGATCGGGCATCTGGGTTACCACATCCCCACCTCCTTCTATCTCTATATTGCAGGGCAAACTCCCTGATTCAGATTTGTCACCTCCAAATTAAGGAGAGTAACAGCCCTCTTTGGGGGAGCAGTCATGAGGGCTAAATTTTTCATATCCCCAGCCTAGGCCCCCTGCCCAGCAGGTACCAGAAAAGCCAGTTAGGACTTTATTCAGCCAACTGTGCAAAACTGCCGAAGAGCAACCTACAAGGGCATCCTAGGGTATCAGCAGACACCTCTTCCCCTCCCTCCCTCCTGCTTAAAATCCACTAGAGCTGGCGGCCTCAGCATCATCATCAATGATTGGACCATCCAAGTGGCACTTACAAAGCCCATCGAAAAAAGCACTATTGCCCAGCCAGTGTGCCTCAGTGATTGAGCATCATTCCATGCACTGACAATCATGGTTTGATTCCTGGTCAGGGCACATGTCCAGGTTGTGGGCTTGATCCCTAGTAGAGGCATTCAAGAGACAGCCCATCAATGTTGCTTTCTCAATATTTCTATCTCTCCCTCTCCCTTCCTCTTTCTCTAAAATCAATTAAAATGATTTTTACAAAAAAGAAGAAAAGGAAAGCACTCCCCCAGAGGCCATGTATGGGTAAGCATTTCCTCTGTGGACACCTGGGTTCCCACACTTGGCTCAACACCAGGATGGGCTCCAGAACACCTTCTGTTTGCAGCACCAGGAGATGGTTTCCAGCCTCTCTTTTCTTTCTGAAGAAAAATAGAGCTTTTACAGCAGTAGCAGGTCCCCAGTGGTCTTGAACAGAAGTGAAAAACAAAACAAACTGGAAACCACAGGTCCAATTAGTGGTTGGGGTTTCTTTGCTTGCCTGAACAGTTTTGATGGGAGACACCTCCCATTAGGTTGATAGGAGGACTGTGCAGCCAGGAATGGAATGACTAGAGGAACAGCCCCTTCCACAGTGACCCAAAGCCACCATGCCCACATCGTGTTGCTTAGAAAAGAATTAAACATTCATGCCAGCTTATGGCTTCGCTGAGGTTGCCCCTCTAAACACAAGTATTCCAACATAAATAATTAGGGTTTAAAGACCATCAATAAACTGAAGACAGCCCTAGCCCATTTGGCTCAGTGGATAGAGCATTGGCCTGTGGACTGAAGGGTCCCAGGTTTGAGTCCAGTCAAGGGCATATTCCCGGCTTGTGAACTTAATCCCAGTGTGGGGTGTGCAGGAGGAAGCCAATTAATGATTTTCTCTCATCACTGATGTTTCTATCTCTCTCTCCCTCTCTCTTCCTCGCTGAAATAAAAATATATAGAGATATATTTAAAATATTGGTTTGCAAAATGGAACGTGCACAGTGCTACATTTTTTTTTTGTGCACACACACACACACACTCACCCATGATGCTCCACAAAACAAGCCTCATTTTGGAGGTAGTTATATCTATGTATGTGAGTATGTATTCTTCCATATTTTGCAGATTTTTTCCTATGAACATGGACTGCTTTCCCATTTATTAAAATCAAATTAAACCTTGGCAATGTCTTTGGAAATAAGCAGCATGGGTGCGATGCAGCACTCCCAAGCAGTAAATGAGGTACAGAGACACAGCAGACAGGATCTGGTTTAGTGGTAGAAAACATCGCTGATCTTCAATGAAGAAAACGCAGCTCTAGGGTGCAACATTCAGAGATGGGCCTTCCTGTGCCAGCTGCCCCCTCTGGGCTCATTCATGGCTGGCTGGGTCTTCACCTGAAATCCAGGCCCATATCCACAGAGGATGTGGATCAGACAGAAGACACTGCCAGTATTGGAGTTACATCTTAAACCACCAGGGCAACTTCCAGGTGGCTGCTGGGTCCTACCCAAACCGTACTCATACCCTATTCAGATGTTCTCACTGCCTGCCCAGGAGAGAAAGATAGCAATATTGATCAGTTGGCTCCTACATACCCCCTACTGGGGATCAAGCCTGAAACCCAGCATGTGCCCTGATTTGAACTGTGATCTCCTGGTCCATGGATGTTCAATCCACTGAGCTACACAAGCCGGGCTCAGCTTAATTTTAACTCAGTGTTGAGAAGAGATTGATTCTAGAAGCTGCCATCCTAGCCAGGGAAGACTCAGAAAAATTGGTAAGAGCCCATCCAATATACAAAATTCTTGCAAGGCAGTAAAACTCCAGTTCAGCACATAGAATGGCAATCCAGCCACTGATGACTTAATCATGCTCTATCTACACTACCTTCAAGTTGAGTGAGGAGAAAGACCTGCACCTTTATCCACCCCCCTCCCTCTCCCTTCCCCACTGCCCAAATCATTAAAACAGAAGGAATTCCATTTTGGCAAAACGCAGTTCAGTTTCACAAGCAGATTTCGGGTAAAAAGACAGATCCAGAGGCAGGTGGGACATGTGACTTCATATGCACCCCTTTGCAATGGTGGGCCCCTTAGCATCCTAGCATAGAAACCACAATGCTTTCTGCCTGGGAAGACATGGAGAGATTTGTAAAAACAAAATACCTTACAAATCTGTGAAATGTGCTCATCTCTGACGAAGCCCCCCATTCCTCTGATTTCTCCTTCATATTGATGCCGGTGGTTTTCTTTTTCATCCCAACTCGAATGTAACTCAGTCTACTGTGTCATCATTTCCATGTTCAATGTGAGCACAGACTAAGTAGTTGTACTAGCCAAGTGAAGTAATACAACTAGGTAGTTGTATTAGCCACCCGGCTAGTGTGGCTCAGTGCTTGAGCATTGACCTATGAATCAGGAGATCAGGGTTTGATCCAGGTCAGGGCACATGCTCAGGTTGTGGACTTGATCCCCATTAGGGAGCATGCAGGAGGCAGAGGATCCTTGATTCTCTCTCATCATTGATGTTTTTCTTTCTCCCTCCCTCTCCCTCTCCTTCTTCCTCTCCCTCTTCCTCTCCCTCTCCCTCTCCCTCTCCCTCTCCCTCTCCCTCTTCCTCTCCCTTTCCCTCTACCTCTCCCTCTCTTTCTTCCTCTCCCTCTCCCTCTCTCCTTCTCCCTCTTATTTTCTCCTTCTCCATTCATCTCTTTGGTACCAATAAAAACATATTTTAAATGGCCTGTCAAATTATTATGCTACTTGTAGAAAGTCTGAATGCTGAAATTCTCAAAGTAGGTTGTAATAGTTCAAATGAGGACAGGTCGGTGGGTGGGTGTCAAGAGATCAACCAAATACCTTGTATGCATATATGCATAACCCATGTACACAGACAGTGGGGTAGGGAGGGCCTGGGGTGGGGTACAGGGGTAGTTTGGAGGTGATCAATGTGGGAAAAAGAGGGCATATGTAACACTTACAACAATAAAAACTTTAAAAACTCTATATAGTAAAAGCCTTACATGCTGTGTCCAGTCATCCATTCAACCAGTCAAAGTGTAATATGCTAATGATATGCTCAGGCCGCTCAACTTCTCTCTATGATGTGCACTGACCACCAGGGGGCAGACACTATGACTTGTTGATTAGCTTGCTGCTGAGGTCTGGCTAATTGAGACTGAGCAAGATGGGTGGGACACACCCTGGAGTCCACCCTGGTCCTTCCCCAGCTGGCCAACCTCCTGTGTACCTCCCTGCCTCAATTGTGAACCAGTGGGGTCCCTTAACCTGTTCTGCACCCTCTTGAAATCCAGGACCCCTCAGGGGATGTTGGATAGCCAGTTGCAGTCTGATCCCACAAGCCAGGTTGAGGGACTCCACTGGTACACAAATTCATGACTTCATGTGCACCACATCACACTGGTAGGCTCCTTAGCATCCGAGCATAGAAACCACAAATGCGTCTGCTTTGGAGACATGGAGAGATTTGTATTAGTAATAATAATGATAAAAGAAAAAAAACAGTTCAAATGAGCATCAGCCAATGCATCATGCAGCAAGCAAGTCAAGAAGAAATAGTCACTTTTTCCCTAAGTCAGTTCCGACCTATATATGTGGGACACAGGATGTTTCCAGCTATCTTCTCATTCAAGGGAGATACTGTGAGGTCCTTTCTCATATGGCACAGGCCTTCCCCAAAAACTATCTCAGAATCCACTCTAGTCAGTGTGTGTTCAGTTCTGGTCAAGGGCACATATCTCATTTACAGCTCCTCCCCAACCCAGGCTCTGGTCAGGGTGCATGAAGAAGGAACCCAATCAATGTGGTTCTCTCACATAGGTTTCTTTCTTTCCCTGTCTCCTCTACTTTCTATAACAATTAATGGAAAATATCCTCAGGTGAGGATTTTTAAAAAAAGAACTTCAGAATCATTGTCACTTCTGGAATTTCTGAATGGGAGTCAGAACTAGACACCCCCAACCTAGCTCATGACCTTGGAGAAGGCAGCTATGTGGTAGCAGAATGGCACATTTTGATTCATTAAATTCACATTCATCTCTGTGGTTAGGAAATGGGACAAATATTCTCATAAAATCAAGGTTAATGCAAGAGTCATTCAAAAAATGAATGCATTATGCTGTTCAGGCCTGGCCTTGTGTTTGTTAAAAGAAACCCTAGAAACCAGAAAAAATAGCAGGTATGCAAGTCCACCAGCTCCAGCCTGAGTCATTGCTCCTCAACTTGGAGGAAAGTCACCAGGTCAGAAAAAAAGGAAACTGACACTGGAGCATAATATCAGTGGAAGCTATTTTCTTTACTTTAGAAAAAGGTAGGAGGGGCCAGGCCACAATGGCCCAGTTAATGGGTTTCAATGTATGAACCAGAAGGTCATGGTTCAATTCCTCGTCAGGGCACATACCTAGGTTTCAGACTTAATCCCTAGTCAGGGAGCCTGTGGTAGGCAGCCAACTGATGTATCTCTCTCTCTCTCTCTCTCTCTCTCTCTCTCTCTCTCTCTCTATCTCTATCTCTATCTCTCTCTCCCTTTCTCCCTCAGTAAAATTATTTTTTTAAAAAAATAGTGGCAGCCTGGCCAGCATGGCTCAGTGCTTGAGTGTTGACCTATGAACCAGGAGGTCACAGTATGATCCCCAGGAGGGGGTGACGATGAGGCAGTCAGTCAATAATTCTCCCTCATCACTGATGTTTCTCTCTCTCCCTCTCACTTCTCTGAAATCAATAAAAATATATTTTAAAAATAAAATAAAATTAATAAAAACATATCCTTGAATGAGAATATATATATATATATATATATATATATATATATATATATATATATATAATTTTCTTGACTTGCTTTCCGCAGGTCAGATATATAGGAAGGTGCATTTCCACAACAGGGAGTTGCTTTAACATGACAGGGAGGTGAGTTTCCCCATAGAAAGATGTATTACCTATAGGAAGGTGCCTTTCCCACACAGGAAGATGAATTCCTGACAAGAAGTTTCATTTGCCCCATAGGAAGTTGTATTTCCCCCACAGAAAAAAGGATTCTCCCACAGAAAGTTTCATTTCTTGCACAGGAAGATGTGTTCCCTCATAGGAGAGTGCGTTTCCCCAACAGGAAGGTGGGTTTCCCCATAAAAAGATACATTATCCATAGAAACGTGGGTTTACCCACAGAAAGTTGTGTTTCCCCCACAAGAAGATGTGTTAGCTCACAGGACAGTTTGATTCTCTCATAGGAAGGTATGTTTTCCCCACAGGAAGATGGTTTTCCCCAGAGAAAAATGCATTTTACCAACAGGAAGAAGGGTTCCCCCAAAGGAAGGCACATTTCTTTTTTTTATTTTATTTAATTTTGTTCTATTTCTTAAAGTATTACAAAGATTATTGCATATGCATCCTTTCTTCCCCCTTGACCTTCCCCTGGCATCCCCTATCTCCCAGTGTCTTGTGTTCATTGATTATGCTTATATGTGTGCATGCAAGTCCTTCAATTGATCTCTTAACTCCCCCCACAACCCTCCCCAGCCTTTCGGCTGTAGTGTGACAGTCTGTTCAATGCTGTTCCACTTTGTATCTATTTATGTTCTTCAGTCTATAATGGTCTTTATTATCCATAAATAAATGAGATCATGTGGTATTTTTCTTTCATTGACTGACTTATTTCACTTATCATAATGCTCTCCAGAATAAAGGCACATTTCGACAACAGGAAGGTGAATATCCCCACAGAAAGATGTGTTTCTCTCATAGAAAGAAGGGTTCTACCACAGGAAGAAGCATTCACCAACAGGAAGGTGCTTTCCCCCACCCTGAAGACAGGTTCCCTTAAAAGAAAGTGCATTTCCCCCACAGAAAGGATTCCTGTGCAGGAATCTGGGTGTCCCTCACAGAGAGGTGAATTTTTCCTACTGGATGATAATTTCCCCCAATGGAAGAAGAGTTCTTCCACAATTAGAAGGGTTCTTCTGCAGAAAGGTGTATTTCCCTCACAAGAAGGTGTGTTTACCCATAGGAAGATCCATTTCTCCCATAGAAACATGCTTCCCCGCTGCCAGGAAGGTGCATTTCCCCCACAGACATGTGCATTCCCACAGGAAGGTGCATTTTCCCCACAGGGAGATGTTTTCCCTCCTAGGATGGTGCATTTCCCCCATAGCAAGAAGGGTTCTCCCAAAGGAAGGTGCTTTCTTCCAATGGAAGGTGCATTTCCACCACTGGAAGGTTCATATCTTCCCCACAGGAAGATGCATTTCCCCCATTGGAAGAACTGCCCTCCCATTGCAAGATGCATTTATTTACAGGAAGGTGCTTCCCCACACCCACCAATAAACCTTTCCTTATAGGAAGGTGGTTTCCCCCACTCTCCAGGGAAAAGGATTTCCCCGAATGAAATATGCATTTTCCATTTGAGAGATGATTTACCCCACTGGAAGAAGAGTTTCCCCATAAGAAGGTATGTTTATTCCACAGGAACATGCATTCCTCCACAAGAACATGAGTTTCCACAAGAATGGTGCCTTCTCACAGAGTAAGGTGCATTCGCCACAGAAAATTGATTTTCTTCTACAGGAAGAAGGGTTCTCCTGAAGGAAGATGCATTTCCCCCACAGGAAAATGGGTTTTCTCACAGGAAGGTGCATTTACCCCATAGAAATAAGGGTTTCTCCACAGGAAGGTGCATTCCTGCAAAAGCAAGTTGGGCTTTTACATAAAATGGTGCATTTCTTCACAGTAAAATGGGTTCTGTCACAGGAAGGAGCTATTCCCCTGCAGGAAGATGTGATTCCCCACTGAAAGAAGGTTTCTTTCACAGAAATGTGCCATAACCCCATAGGAAAAAGGGTTCTCCCACAGGAACGCTCATTTCCACTGCAGGATGGTGCATTCTTGCACAGAAAGTACAGTTTTCACACAGGAAGGTGTGATTCCCCTACAGGAAGAAGGGGGAGAAGATGTGATTCCTTTACTTGATAAAGGGTTTTCCCACAGGAAGGTATGTTTTCACCACAGCAAAATGGGTTCCCACACAGGAAGGTGCATTTCCCCCACAAGAAGCTGTGTCTCTCACACAGAAACATGTGCTCTCCCATGGAACATGTATTTCCCCACCATTAGGAGTGATCCTCACATTAAGGTGCATTTGCCACAAGAAAGTGCATTTCCCCCACAGGAAGAAGTTTTCCCCTAAAGGAAGCCATTTCCACCAGAGGAAGGTGCATATTCCCCAAGAAAGATGCATTTCTCCCATAGGAAACAGGGTTCTTTAACAGGAAGATGCATTCACTCTCCAGGAAGGTGCTTCACTCCTATACCCAATATGTGTTCCCTTATAGGAAGGTGAGTTTTCCTCAAAGGGAGAAGGATTACTACACAGGAAGGTGCATTTCCTATACAGGAAGATATGTGCCGGCATAGGATTGTGCATTGCTCCCACAGGAAGGTGTATTTCCTCTACAGAAATATGCATTTTTTCTTCCAGATGATGATTTCCCCCACAGGAAAAGGAATTCTCCCACAGGTACAAAAGTTCTCCTAGAGAGAGATGCATTTCTCCTTAAGGAAGGTGTGTTCCCTCACAGGAAGGTGCATTTCTCCCACAGGAACTTGTGTTTCCCCACAGGAACATGAGTTTCCCCCACAGGAATTTGCTTTCCTGCACAGGAAGGTGAGTTTTCATAGGATCATTCATTTCTTCATAGGAACATGCATTTTCTCCATAGGAAGGTGTGTTTCTCCCACAGGAAGTTGTGTTCTCCCACAGGAACATGTATTTCCCCCACAGGAAGTTGCATCCCTGCACAGGAAGGTGCACTTCTATGGAGGAAGGTGAGTTTACCTCACAGGAATAAGGGTTCTCCCACAGGAAGGTGCATTTCCACCACAGGAAAAGGGGGTTATTTCACAGGAAGTTGTGATTCACCCAAAGGAAGAAGGGTTCTTTCACAAGAAGGTGTGATTCCTTTACATGAAAAAGAGTTCTTCAACAAGAAGGTACATTTTCACACAGGAAAAAGGGTTCCCACACAGGGAAGTGCATTACCTCCACAGGAAGAAGGATTCTTCCATAGGAAGGTGTGATCTCCCTGCAGGAAGAAGAGTTATTTTACAAGAAGGTGCATTTCCACCACAGAAAGGTGCATTTTTGCACAGGAAATAGGTTTTAAATACAGAAAGGTGCAGTTCCCCCACAGGAAAAGGGATTCTTCCACAGGAAGATGAATTCACCCCAGAAGGTGCTTCACTCCTATCCCAAAGATGTGTTCCCTTATAGGAAGGTGAGTTTTCCTCATAGGAAAAATTCCTGCACAGGAAGGTGCATTTCCTGTACAGGAAACTGTGTGCCCACATAGAGTTGTGCATTGTTCTCACAGGAAGGTGCATTTTCTCCACAGAAATGTGCGTTTTTCTTTACAGATAATGATTTTCCCCACAGGAAAAGGAGTTCCCCCACAAGTAGAAAAGTGCATTTCCCCCATAGGAAAATGGGTTAATTTACAGGAAGTTCTGATTCTTCCACAGGAATAAGGGTTCTTTCACAGGTGCAATTCCTTCACATTCCCACAGAATGGTGTATTTCACCACAGGAAAAATGGATTCCCACACAGAAAGGTGCGTTACCTGCACAGCAAGAAATGTTCTCCCACAGGATGGTGCCATTGTCCTATAGGAACTTGTGTTTCCCCACAGGAACATGTGTTTCCTCCACAGGAAGTTGTATTCCTGCACAAGAAGGTGAGCTTCCATACAGGAAGGTGAGTTTCCCCCAAAGAAAGAGGGGTTCTCCCACAGGAAGGTGATTTCCCCCCACAATAAGTTGTGTCTGTCAAACAGACACATGCATTCCACCAAGGAACATGCATTTTTCCCTGTTAGGTGCCATCCCCCACATCAAGGTGCATTCGTGACTGCAAACAGGACACCCAGGGACCAGCCAGGAACCCAGGAACACCGGAGCTCAAACCAAGAATTCGTGGACCCAGCTGAGTCCTGCTCCTTCTCACGGAAAGGTCAGATTTCAATAGATAAAGGCATGGTTTGTATTCCAGGTGGAAGAAACGAACACACGCAGGGAAGTATGCACTCTGCAGTCTGTGCCCGTTGGGGTCAGTGCACGCAGGGAAAGTCTGCACTCCACAGAGTCCGAAGCTATTGACGTCAGCATGACCTGAGTGTGGGGGGGGGGGTCCCACAAGCTGCTAGCAGAAGGGACCCAGAAACCCCCCCCCATAACTGATCTGGACACAAAAAGACAGCCTCAGTTTGGGGATGTGGGGAGGAGACATTGGGAGAGTTGGCCAGGGAGTTGGAGGGTGGAGGCTCTGAGCCTGCACATGTCCTTTGGAGGGACTCCTCTTTTCCTCTCGTCAAGTCTAGGCTTGGGATTGTTAAACTCAATACATAGAAGCGTCCAACAGGGGTCACTCACGGAGACTGCAGGGGAAAGCTGTGTTTGTGGGTCTTGAGAAGCAGAGCAGGGAGTGATGGATTTTGAAACCAGCTCTGGGGGAGTCCACTCTGCCAAACTTGTATTAAGTGCCATAGGGAAAACAAAACCTAACTGCCAACTAGAGAGGACTTATAGCCGTGGAGGTCACTCCATAAACACTGCCACCCAGAGGCTGATTCAAAAGCTGACTCTTCTGTAAACACAAATAAAGGCAGAAATATGGCTGGCTTTAAAATCAGGACTGTGGTTTACAACACAGAGGAGCAGTGAATCGCAGGGAACTTCAATACTTTGTTGAATAGCTGACAAGACTAAGGCTTACCAATCAGAAGAGCAGAAGTGAATGACCCTCAGTACTGCACATTTTTTTCTTTTTTAATTTTTTTTCTTTTTTCTTTTTTTTCTTTTTCTTTTTTTCCTTTTATGAAACAAATTTTTTGTCTTTTTTCCTCTATTGATTTTTACCTTTTTAATTATTGTACCTTTATTTTTAATCAATATTATTATTACTACTATTTTTTTCTTTTTTTACAGGCATTTTCTTTTCTTTTTATTTTATTTTGAGACTAGTGTTCTTCATTCTATTTTCAGTTTTCCTATAGCATTATTTTGCTCTATCTCAGTTTTCCCTTTATGCCAACACTCTCTTCCTCACTTTTCCCTTGTTGTTGTCCAATTTTTTTACCCTACTCATGCTTTAGATTTTCCCTATTCCCTCTTTTTACCCCATTACAATTTTACCCTTCTAAGTTATCTAATTCCAAATCCCATGCTCCAAGCCCACAGATACCTCACACTTCTCTTCCTTCATTATCCAATTTTTTTTCTTTCTCTATGTTGTTCTGCTGTTGTTTGATCATACTGGAGGTTTTTATGCTTGTTGGTGAGACTGTTTCGCTTTTTCTTGTTGTTTTTGTTTTTTTGCTGTATTTTGGTTATTTTTTTAATTCTGTTTCTTCTTACCTTATTAGATATTAATTGTTAATTGATTTATTAGTTGATGAATTCCATTCATCTTTAGGTATTTGTTGCTGGCATTTATTGTTATTAGTGGCTGTTCTATTTGAGTTTTCTTCCCATACAGTTTCTTTCCCTCTTCTACTTCATTCTCTTTTTATCACTTACTTTTTTTTCCTTTTACTTCCTTTTCCAAACTTTGTTTTGGCACTCTCTTTTTCCTTTCTTTTTTTCATTTTCTTTCTTTTTTCTCTCCTAATTCTCTTTTCTATGGTGGTAACCTTTACTGGGGTTATAAGTATCGTGAATACATTTCAGTTCAGTTCCTTGTGCATTATGCCTTGCTGTGTTGTATTTTTTGCATTTAAATTAACACAGGCAAGAAAAAACTATATAACCAGGTACCCAAAGAAGAGAGATCATGGTAAGACAAAGAAACAGTCTGCATATGAAAGAAAAAACAGGCATCACCTTAATGGGAAGTAAATGAAATGGAGGCAAGCAACTTGTTAGAGAAAGAATTCAGATAAATGGTCATAAGGTGGATTAAAAGAATGGAAGACAAATTCAACAGCACATGTAAGAACCAAGAGGAAATGAAGAAAAACCAAGAGAAATGAAAAATGACATCAGCACTATAAAGAACTCAATAGAATGCATCAATCGTAAACTAGAAGAAGTAGATGACCACATCAGTGAGCTAGAAGACAAGGTAGAAAAAATACCCAAGCAGAGTAGCAGCCTAGAAAAAAAGAATTAAAAAGCAGGAAGAGAGCCTAAGAGAACTTTGGGACATCAAAAAATGAAACAACATATGCATAATAGGAGTGCCAGAAGGAAAGGAAAGGAAAGAGCAAGGAATAGAAAACTTATTTGAAGAAATAATGACAGAAAACTTCCCTGATATAGGGAAGGAAAAACCCACCCAAATCCAAGAAGCTTAGAGAGGCCCAAACTCTATGAACTCCAAAAGACCAATCCCAAGGCACATTATAATTAAATTGGCAAACAACAAGACAAAGAAAGAATCCTAAAAGCTGCCAGAGAGAGACATAAAGTTACCTAAAAATGATTCCCCCATCAGACTAGCAACTCATTTCTCCACAGAAACACATCAGGCAAGAAGTGAATGAAATGAAATGTACAAAGTCATGCAAAGGAAGGATCTGAATCCAATAATACTGTACCCATCAAGACTATCAATCAAAATTGAGGGTGAAATTAGGAGCTTCACAAACAAAAAAAGACTAAGGGAGTTTGTTACTACCAAACCAGCAATGCAAGAAAGGTTAAAGGGCCTACTGTAAAAAGAAAAAAAAAAAAAAAACAGGAAACGAATAAGGAGCACACGGGTAAAGAATAAAAATAGCAACAAACAAGTATTTATCAATAATAACATTAAATGTAAATGGATTAAATGCCCCAATAAAAGACATAGGGTAACTGAGTGGATAAGAAAACATGACCCATGTACCTGCTGTCTAGAGGAAACTCACCTCAGAAAAACAGATGCAAATAGATTGAGGGTGAAGGGATGGAAAAAGGTTTTTCAGGCAAATGGAAATGAAAAAAAAGCTGGGGTAGCAATACTTATATCTGACAAATTAGATCTCAAAGTGAAGGACATAAAAAGAGATAAGAAAGAACACTTCATAATACTAAAGGGAGCCATTCAACAAGAAGAAATAACTCTGGTAAACATATATACACTCAATATAGAAGCACCAAAATACATATAAAACCTTCTGGAAGATATAAAGGGAGATATTGACAGCAATACAATCATATTGGGGGACTTTAATACCCCACTAACACCATTGGACAAATCCTCTAAACAAAAAATCAGCAAAGACACATCAATCCTAAATGACACACTAGAATAGATTGACTTAATTGACATCTTCAAAACACTTCACCCAAAAGCCACAGAATATACATTCTTTTATTTTGAAGTGCACATGGGTCATTCTCAAAAATAGACTATATATTGGGGCACAATCAAAGTTTCTTCAAATTCAAGAAGATAGAAATCATATGAAGCATTTCTCAGATCACAATGGCAGAAAGCTGGAAATCAACTATAATGAAAACAATCCAAAAAAATCAAACACATGGAGACTAAACACCATGCTATTAAATAATGACTGGGTTACCACAGAGGTCAAAGAAGAAATTTAAAAACATCATGACAACAAATGACAATGAAAAAACAACAATTAAAAATCTATGTGACACAGTGAAAGCAGTCTTAAGCGGGAAGTTCATAGCTCTACAAACCTACTGCAAAAAAACAAGAAACAATGATAATAAATTACCTAACACTACAACTCAAAGGTTTAGAAAAAGAGCAAAAAGAAAGTCCCAGTATAAGCAGAAGGAAGAAAATAATAAAGATCAGAGTGGAGATAAATGACATGGAGTTCAAAAAGACAATAGAAAAGATCAATAAAAACAAGAGCTGGTCCTTTGAAAGGACAAACAAGATTGATGAACCTCTAGCCAGGCTCACCAAGAAACAATGAGAGAGGACCCTGATAAACAAAATCAGAAATAAAAGAGGAGAAATAACAAGAGACCCCACAGAAATTCAAAGAATTGTTAAAGAACAACTCTATTCCAACAAATTGGATAACCTGGAGGAAATGTACATATTCCTAGAAAAATACAAACTTCCAAAACTCAATCAGGAAGAATCTAAAAAAATCTCAATAGGCCAATTATTACGGAAGAAATTGAATCATTAATAATAAAGCTCCTAGCAAACAAAAGCCCGGGGCCAGATGTCTTCACAGGGAGTTTTACCAAACATTTAAGGAAGATCTAAAACCTATCCTCCTCAGACTAGTCCAAAAAAATCAAGAGGAAGGAACACTTCCAAACTCATTCTATGAAGCCCGCATTACCCTAATACCAAAATCAGACAAAGACAACACAATGAAAGAGAATTACAGGCCAATATCCCTCATGAACATAGATGCCAAAATCCTCAATAAAATTCTAGCAAATCGGATCCAACAGTACATCAGAAAGATCATACACCACGACCAAATACGATTTACCATAGGGAAACAATGATAGTACAATAGCCACAAATCAATAAATGTGATACATCACATAAACAAATTAAGAGATAAAAATCACTTAATCGTATCAATTGTTGCAGAAAAAGCATTTAACAAAGTCCAGCACCAATTTTTGATAAAAACGCTCAGCAAAGTAGGAATAGAAGGATCATACCTCAACATAATAAAAGTTATTTATGACAGATCCAGAGCCAACATCATACTCAATGGGCAAAAATTAAAACCATTTCCCCTTAGTACAGAAACAAGACAGGATGCCCACACTCAGCAATCCTGTTTGACATAGTACTGGAAGTATTAGCCATTATGATTAGACAAGAAGAAGAAATGAAAGGCATCCAAATTGGAAAAGAACAAGTAAAACTGTCCTTATTTGCAGATGACATGATATTGTACATAAAAAACACTAAAGACTCCATCAAAAAATTATTAGACTTAATAAATTAATTCAGCAATGTTGCAGGATATAAAATCAATGAAAATAAATCAATGGCATTTTTGCACACCAATAGTGAACATACAGAAAGAGAGACTAAAAAAAAATTCCATTTACCATCACACAAAAAAATAAGATACCTAGGAATAAACTTAACTAAAGAGGTAAAAGATCTCTACTCATAAAACTACAGGAGATTGAAAAAAAGATAGAGGAAGACATAAACAGATGGAAGAACATACCATGTTCATGGATTTGTAGAATCAATATAATTAAAATGTCAATACTACCCAAAGCAATATATAAATTCAATGCATTCCCCATTAAAATACCAATGACATATTTTACACACCTAGAACAAACTCTCCAAAAATTCATCTGGAATTAAAAAAAAAAGACCCCAAATAGTTGCAGTGATCCTGAGAAAGAAGAACAAAGTAGGAGGGATATCCATACCAGATATCAAGGTGTTTTATAAAGCCACTGTTCTCAATACTGCCTGGTACTGGCACAAGAATAGACATATAGATCAATGGAATAGAATAGAGAACCCAGAAATCGACCCGAACCAATATGCTCAATTAATATTTGACAAAGGAGGCAAAAACATACAATGGAATCAAGACAGTCTCATCAACAAATGGTGCTGGGAAAATTGGACAGACATATGCAAAAAATGAAACTAGACCACCTACTTACACCATACACAAAAGTAAACTCAAACTGGATAAAGGACTTAAACGTAAAATGGGAAACCATAAAAATACTAGAGGAATGCAAAGGCAACAAAATCTCAGACATATGCCAAAGTGGCTTCTTCACTGGTACAGCCCTTGGGGCATTGTAAACTAAAGAGGAAATAAGCAAATGGGACTTTATCAAAATAAAAAGCTTCTTCACAGCAAAAGAAACTGTTAGCAAAATAAGAAAATCCACTACTTGGGAGAACATATTTGCCAATGTTATCACTGATAAAGGTTTAATCTCCAACATTTATAGGGAACTCATACAAGTTATCAAAAAGAAGACAATCCAATCAAAAAGTGGGCAAAGGACCTAAATAGAAACTTTTAAAAAGAGGACATTCAGAAAGCCAAGAGACATATGAAAACATTGGTTTCGTCACAGAAACGTGTTTCTTCCACAGGAAGTTTTGTTCTTGTAAAGCAAGGTGCGTTTCCACAAGGAAAAAAATGGTTCTTTTATAGGAAGGTGTGATTCTCCCATTGGAAAGAGGGTTCTCCCACAGGAAGGCTCATTTCAACCACAGGAAGATGTGTTCCTGCACAGGAAGTACGGTTTCCACACAGGAAACTGGAAGTCCCCAACATTAAAGAGGGGTTTGTTCACAGGAAGGTGTGATTTTCCCCACAGGAAGAAGGGTTCTTTCGCAGGAAGGTTCGATTCCTGCACTTGAAAAGTCACTAATTAAAAAGTCACTTTTTAAAAGTCACTAATCATCTGAGAGATGCAAATCAAACAACAATGTGGTACCATCTGAAACCTGTAAGAATGGCTATCATCAACAAATCAACAAACAACAAGTGCTGGAGAAGATGTGGAGAAAAAAGAACACTAGTGCACTTCTGGTGGGAATGAAAACTGGTGCAGCCACTATAGAGAACAGTATGGAATTTCCTCAAAAAATTAAAATTGGAACTCCCTTTCGACCCAGTGATCCCACTTCTGGTACTATATCCTAAGAAGTCAGAAACACCAATCAGAAAGGACATATGCATCCCTATGTTCATAGCAGCACAATCTACCATAGCTAAAATTTGGAAACAGCCTTAGTGCCCACCAGCTGATGAATGGATTAGAAAACTGTGGTACATCTATACAATGGAATACTATGCTGCTTTAAAAAGGAAGGAGTTCTTATCATTTGCAGCAACATGGATGGAGCTGGAGAACATAATGCTAAGTGAAATAAGCCAGTCAATGAAGAAAAATACCACATGTCCTCACTCATCTATGGATAATAATAACCATTATAAACTGGTGAACAAAAATAGATAAAGAGTCAGAGCAGCATCATACAAACTGTCAAATTACAGTAAGAAAAACAGGGAGGGTTGGGGGGAGCTAACAGATCAACCAAAGGACTTTTATGCATGCATTTATGCATAACCAATGGACACTAAACACTGGGGGAGGAGGGTAAGGAAGCTGGGTGAAGGGCAGGGGGAAAAAGGAGATATATGTACTAATCTTTGTAATAATTTATGTAATAAAAAAAGTGCATTCGCTATAAGAAAGTGCATTTCTCCCACAGGAAGAAGAGTCCTCTCACAGGAACATGAGTTTTCACACATGGAAAAAGCTTCTTTCATAGGAATGTGTGACTCCCTCACTGGAAGAAGGGTTCTTTCATGAAGCAGGGGATTTCCCAGGGGTGAGGACAGCGGAGCCCCTAGCGTAGGACGCTTGCATGCACGACTCCGGAGACCAGGTTCTGGGACGCAGGTCTAACTTTATTGAGGAAATACAGGTATTTATAGATGGAGGTGGCCAATCATGGAACACCATCTCAGGGGAGCCAATGAAAGGTCAGGGTACTGTGTAGGTGGCTCTGGGAGGGGCTCAGGTGGGCGTTGCCATCTCCCTGGTGTGCCAGAAAGATCTGAAATGCTGGAGTAAGCCCACAGCATGCATCAGCCTCTGCACCGAGACAAAACCTCCTGTGCTCTACCTACATCTCCCCCTTCCTTTTATTAGTGCCCTTTGGATGTGTATAGTCATGGCCTATTATGCAGTTATGCGGGCTATCATGGTGAACATACAGAAGAGGAAAAATGCTATACCAGGTAGGGTAACCCAAATGAATAGGTTAGCGGGGTTTAGCCAAGTGAGGTGGCTGAAACCCAAAGTAAGATACATTTTATGCAGTGGTACAATCAAAAGAGCTCTCATTGCTTATGAGAAAAAGGAAAGGGAGCCTAAAGCAGGGCTGAAAGAAATGCTGGGTGGATTTGCTGGTCTGTTTAGTAACATTGCCCTCCCAGCTGCCCTCTGAGGTGTTAAGAGTAGTTGACCATTTTAACAACTGGTGGTTGAAAGCATCACAGAATAAGGTTCCATTCCAAGAAACCTCACTTTGTCTGGCCCTATCGCAGGGGAGCCCCACCGAACAGTTAGAGGCTCAGGCGACAGGGAATTGAAGACTATCGGTCCCCACAGGCATTAAGACCCCAGGGTGTTGCATCATGGTCCATAGAGTCTATCCGTGTGCTCCTGTACTGTTGGCAGTGATGATAGCACACATTAACAAGAATAGAGTCCCTGCTGAAGGATTCTCCTCCGGTGCCATTCGTGCCGCCTGCTCCTGTAGCGCCTTGATATCACCCCATGTTATTGGGTGAGACCTTCTGCCTCGGGGATGTCTCCTCCGGCGGTGCCATGTCTCCTCTTCAAGTGAGAGATCCTCCATCTCCATCACTGGTGGGGTGACTGGCTTCTGACTCATCTGTTAAGGTGTGTGGCTTGATGTCTCTCGCTGAAATCCAGAGGGGGTGTCTCTCGCCTTCTGGGAAGATACAAGCAAAACCTCTCCCTTGGGTTAATAGTGGATTGGGGCCCTTCCATATTCTTGAAAGGGGATCCCGCCATCGAACCAGGGGAAGGGGTGTTGGAAGATTCCGAAGACCTCCCCAGTGCTTGTATACTGGAGGGAGACCATGATTATCAAAATAAAAAAAGTTTAATGTGGTTAAAGCCTGTGTTAGTATAGTATGTGGGTTACTTCCTATTATCTCCTCTTTTGCGTTTGGATTTTAAGCTTTCTTACTTGCGGGGCTGAGAGCTGCCCCCTTCTCGTTTAAAAGTGGTAGAGTATTGCCTTCCTTACCTTTACTGGAGCGGCAGTCCTGTGGCCAATGAAAAGCCCTTTCCATACCAAGGGGAGGTTGTTTTTCTCCTTCTTGGAGGGAGGTTGTTTGTTTGTTTGTTTTCTCAGAGGGAGGTTGTTTTTTCCCTTCTACTTTTTTTTTTTTTTGGTCGTACTCCTTGGCAACATGGCCACGCCCCCTTCTCTCAAAACATGCCCCCTTTTTGGGCGTCAGCTCTTACTCCCAGATTCACCTGTTCTGGGAGCGCAGCAGCCAGAGCTGCTGCAGGTCTACTGCTGACATCGCACATGCAAGGACCCAACCATCAATATTTCTGGACTTTACTGGTGCTATGGCCTGTCTACATTGCGCATTAGCTCCTTCCCATGCTAATTCTCAAGTGAGGACATGAGCTGCCAGAGAATGAGTAACTTTTCCGTCAACAGCCTCCCGCACTCTATAAGAACTCTGAGAAGCCTTCATTCAATCCTTGGACTAATTTGGACAATTGGGCCAGCTTCCCTTTGGGATTAATTTGGGCAAAAGCATGCATAGCACAGAGGCGGACCTGGTCAAAATACCTAGGCTGGCCCTGGGCTTGAGCAGCTGGTGAGGCGTATTGACCTTCCCCTTGAAGTGCCTCCACCTCCGCCTTTAAGTTAGGTGTATCACCACTTCTGGAAGCATGGTTTCAGTCTGCGAGAAGCTTAGCCTGCTGGTAAAACAGTGCCTTCCACTGGATCAAGTCTCCTGGAGGTAGGATGGTTCTGGCCAAACATTTCTAACCATAGGGACAATTGAGATTAATGCTAAAATTGTCTAATAGTTGAGTACATGGGACTGAGAGACCATCTTCCTGTACTGCTTTCCTAATGGCTAATAACTCCTTTTGGTTAGGTGGAAGCCAGTCTTGTAGTTGAGTGGCTGTTGGGTTGTTGTTTACTGGGAAGGTTTGAGGGGGTGCCTTCTTTCCCTCCCCCAAAGGCTTGGACTCGCAGTAGACTGGTTAGTTTCACTCTTGTCTGGAGGCTCTTTAACAAACAACTCCCACGCATCAGGGCAGACAGAGGGCTCTGATGAGGAGTACTGGGGGAGGGGACCTGCCTCCACTGAGGCTGCAAGGACCACAGGTACCAGCAGAGATGGTTCAGGGGGAACTCCAGAGAGGCATGAGAGGAGGGCCAAAATGGCAGGGGTTAGAGAAAGTGGAAATGTTTTTCCTTATACGCTTAAGTACTTTCTCCCAAGTGTCTGGGTCGGAGGCTTCTGAAAACCAGGGATTAAAGTGTAAGAAGCACTCCCACAGCATCTGAAGTTTTTCTTTCTTCTTTTTTTTTCTTTTTTTTTATATCTTAAACTAGCCTACTCTGCAAATGGCGTGGAGAGCTCGCGCCTTAGGGGCACGTGCCTTGGGGGGAATATTGCCCATATTGCAGAGGGTCACTCACCCGGTCTGACATGCTGGGTGCCCCACGTTCAGGCGCCATATGAAGCAGGGGATTTCCCAGGGGTGTGAACAGCGGAGCCCCTAGCATAGGACGCTTGCATGCACGACTCCGGAGACCAGGTTCTGGGATGCAGGTCTAACTTTATTGAGGAAATACAGGTATTTATAGGTGGAGGTGGCCAATCATGGGACACCATCTCAGGGGAGCCAATGAAAGGTCAGCCTACTCTGTAGGTGGATCTGGGAGGGGCTCAGGTGGGCGTTGCCATCTCCCTGGTGTGCCAGAAAGATCTGAAATGCTGGAGTAAGCCCACAGCATGCATCAGCCTCTGCACCGAGACAAAACCTCCTATGCTCTACCTACACTTTCACAGGAAGATGCCGAATCCCCACAGAAAATGGTTCTCCCACAGGAAAGCTTGTTTTCACAACAGGAAGG